>NW_004625029.1:90277-111610 GCF_000247695.1 Heterocephalus glaber
ATATCCTGGCTTACTAGAGTCCTCTTAGAAATCTGCTCATGGCTGTAGAGGGTTTCCTTTGTATGTACTGAGTCTCTTCATTCTTGTTACTTGCAAATTTCTCTCTTTGCCCTTGACTTTCTGTAATTTATCTGTAAAGTATGTAGGTGATGATATATTTATATTTAATATAACTCGGCTACTTTGGGCTTCATGTTCATTTTCTTTTCCATTTTGTCTTTAGATCCTTTAATAAATTTGAATTATTGCTCAAATTCATATTTGTGTGAGCAAACAAGATTTAGAGTCCTACTCCACCATCAGGCTGATGCAATTCCTGTAGATAACCATAAATTAAAAAAATAAAACCCAAAAGTAAGAAGTTCATAAAAATGTATAGTAGAATTAACACTTTCTATTTATCAGTAACACTATTAAAAGAAACACAAAATTGTAGAGTGTAAAATATATTTACCACCCCTTTCATCAACAAAGAATTAATGTTCCTAATATAAAACTAATTCCTACACACTAACAAAAAATAATTTTGAAAGAGAAAGTATGTAAACAGCACTCTATAAAAGAGGCAATCTAAACACACCTCAATCCCTAGAGAGGTGAGCAGTGGCATCAAATTAGACAGGGTTAAATCAGAGTAAAGACACTCAAGTGTGTAAGTCATTTCAACATGTTCCACCCATAATTTCAAAAAGTACATGGGAAGCCTGAAGACAAAAGAGTAACAGATCAAACTTACACTTAAAATGTTCACTTTTCATCTAATTTGACTTGAGACAGAAGGGGTTGTAAAGAAGGACAAGAAAAATATTAGGAAATGAATGTTGGGTAAAAATATTAGCCTGAGAATATAAACAATGGAAATTCAGTGCCACAATCTGTGTTTGGATTTACAGCTGGTGGCTGAGTACAATTTTAAATCATTTTATTTTCAGCATTAATTTTAATCCAGTTGAACCTCTTGGTGTATGACAGATTATACTGTTCAATTAATTTCTATTTTTCTATTGCATTGCCAAAAGGGATCTATCCCTGACTGTTATTCCCAGGGATTAATTAAAGCACTACTGTTACTTGGTCCCAAAGAACACGGACTTTACCTTCAGAGACCACAGAAGTATGAAACATTTCTACCAGTAGAGCTCATTTATTAATCACTGTTGTGTCACAAAGATAACGAAGTAAATCACACAAGATAAAAACTAGGGATGGTGGTCACTTAGTTTAGATTGCTGGATCAGGAGAGAGCTATTTGCTATCTTAGCCATGGGCTACAGCCACCCTGTCAGAACACAGCATCTTTCCATTTAATCTGAAATACATTCAGATAAATGGAGGGTCGTTCTCAGACAAAGAAATAGGAGTTTGAACACCGAAGTTGCTCTATGACCCAGCCAGACAGAAATCAACCCCAACCATGTGGTAAGTTTGATTCCATAGTCTTATAAAATAAAACCATAAAATGTTATTTTATTTTTCAATCAATGGGTTGAATTTATGATTTTCACATCATGTCCTTACTTAATTTATTGGTGCAGCCCACACACTTTAGAACATGTGCAATTTCTTTTGTTTGGATGAAGGTGGTGTGGGAATTGGGAATGAGCGGTAGTTTGGTTTTGAAGACAGGACAAAGTGAGGTCCTTTATGGTGAGCCACATATGGGGTGGCGTTTCTTTTCGGTGGTAAGCTTTCTGGAGTGTATGTGTGCACATTGGATGTCAAAGGCATTCTGTGCATATTTTGAACCACTTGTATTTACAGAATTTTTTAAAAACTCATAATAAACTGGGAAATCCCAGTTCCTTTTCTGAACTTTGCAGGATAGCCCTCACATTCACATGACTGATGTCCCCATAAGTGTCACCATGGAACCCATTAAGAGTCTATGAAGTAAAGAGCGTGAGCCAGCTGTGCCTTGGTGGGTGTAGTCAAAGCAGGCATCCGGAGTGAGGTCAGGTCTGTTTCTTGGACACAGAAAGCTTTTCTGTGTCTGTGGGTGGCATGTTCCCTCCAAGAGCAGTTACACCAACACCCAGTTTAAGGAAGGTTCCAGCTTCCATGCAGTTTCTAGCAGGAAGATGCCCAGCTGACTCTCCTGGAAGCAGAGGAAGTGCTGGGTGCCAGGAGTGGAAGCTGGCAGAGCAAGACATTGCATACAAAGAAGCATAAAGAGCTTCCAGACATGATGGAGATGTTTTGCTCTATCTGCAGTGGTGTCTTGGCATTTATGACCACCAGAACTCCCAGAATAGTATACTTTCAGCTGATGCCATTTATGTTTATAAATTATTGCTTCATAAATTAAAAAGGGCAAAACTCTATTTCAGAGTTTGGTTTGCCACACTATACAAGTCTAGGAATTAAACTTAGGTACCTTTGTATGGCAGTAAAACAAACCAAATAAAAACAAACAAGTACAAACTAAATGGAAGGCATATTACAAAAATTAGCATAGAAATTGCTTAATATTTATAGGTGATGTGCATACATGCATGATATTCTATTTTTTATCTTAAATTTTTAGATGAACTCTGAAGACAAGGAAATAAAACAAAAGATTAGAGTGATTACATACACATTTGTTAAGTAATCCATAGCTAGATCTTAATTATATCACTGATCTTCTATGCCTCTGCCATCCACTAGACGTCTTTATTTAATAATGTCTCTGTAAATGTCACCTAGGTGACACCTCTCTAGGCCTGGCTCATAGACGATGCTCTACAAGTTTTACTACAACAAAAGTCAAAACCAATCTCTTCCCCACACCACATACTGCCACCATGCCTCAATATTTCTGCTTTGTCCTTCATATAAGATTCTACTTGCTATTTTGCTTTACTGTGTCCTTCTCTAGATTTCTTAAATTTTAATTCAAGAATCATTTCTTGTAGAGAGAGAGGGAGTTCCATGGGGTTGGGAGGGGTTCAGAGTTGGGCCAAGGTAGGAAGGGGACAGGTTACTCTGCATGGATGGAAGCATCACATCGAATCCCAGTAACTGTATGACTAAAACACATCAATAGTAAGGTTTAAAGAGAGCAGTGCTGTACAAATCATCTAACCCTGTCAGTATGCCTACTATGTGAGGTGTTTAACAAATGCCTCACTATTTTTATGAAAAGTTGTGGTTACATCTCATTGATACCAGTTATGAAATATTGAAATTTTTAGTGATTACTAACACCACTGTGGTTTTATTGTTACCCAAAATAAGAAATGTGAAAAGCCACTTGAAACCCTATATTTTAACTCAGAAGCAAATAATATGTTTCAAAATAAATATGTATACTCAATAAATGGGAATGAAATTAAATACACATGTATATTCACTAACTGGGAGTGAAAGTGATTTTTCTCTATGCATGTGTATATTTCTCATTTCTTTTGTTAATACTATCCATTTCTTTGTTGATTACTTCATTTTTAATTCTCTTTGTCATTCTTAATTTTAGTTGTACCTCTTCCATGCACTGCACTAGACGGGATGCACTTACTGAGAATATACTTTTTATTAGACCTATGTTGTGTCTTTGAGATTTTGATTTGAAGAGATAGTTTCCACATTTGTATATGCATGATTTATTTATATATCGAAGTTTAATTGTTTTAGAAATGCCCTTCTAGGCAGTCATATTGCTATATCTATAACCCACTCTACTCCCTCCTCAGCAATAAATGACAGGAACAAAACAGAAGCTGCTGAGTTTCATCTTTCAGAGTTCTCTCCTTCTAGGGAAGTGCAGACTGTGCATGGTGTCTTACTCAGCAGTTTACCTGGCAGCTCTCATGGGGAACCTGCTCATCATCATGCTCACCTTAATGGATGTCCACCTACAAACCTCAATGTATTTCTTTATAAGAAACTTGTCTTTCTTACATTTTTGCTACATTTCTGTTCCTGTTCCCAAATCTATTGTCAAGGTTTTCACCCACGACAGCTCCACCTCTTTCTCTGGGTGTGCCCTGCAAGTCTTCTTTATCAATGACCCGGGGGGCACAGAGTCAGCCATTCTCAAGGTAATGGCCTGTGACCACTATGTGGCCATCTGCTGGCCCTTGCACTATGCGGCACCTGTGTCAAGAAGGTGGCCTTGTCCTGGCTCGGTGGCAATGCCTCTGGGCTCATGCATGTGGCAGCGACATTCTCCTTAACCATTCTGTGGGTCCAACTGAGTCCATCAGATTTTCTGTGACATTCCACAGTTCCTAAGCCTCTTAGACTCCAAAGTAATCACCAATGAGATTAGAGTCATAATTTTTATTACATGTCTTGTGATTATCTGCTTTTCATTGATCACTTTATCCTATGTGTACATTTTCTCTACCATCATGTGGAGTCCATCCAAGGAGGTGAGATCCAAATCATTTCCCACCTGCATTCCCCATCTTGTGGTGGGTGGTAATGTTCTTCCTGACATCTGGAAGTATTCCTTAAGTGAAGCCAATTTGAAGTTCACCCTCCTTTGTGGACCTTCTCCTGCCTGTATTCTACACAGTTGTGCCCCCCACCCTGAACCCCATCATCTACAGTTGGAGAAATAGGGACATAAAGGCAGCTCTGGGAAGCCAGTGTGTAATGAAGACTGATGAATGATCCAACTCCCAGACCCTGTTCCAACCAGGTTTCTACATGCTATTCAGCTGGAGGCCAGCAGCAAGATCAGTACTGTGAACACACTGTCTTGGATTTCAGTAGAAGGTACTTTGAGCTGTGCAAAATACTAAAACTTATGCTTTTAGTAATTTTTTAATTCATCAGGTTTATTGATACACTTTAGGCATACACTATGATGATATTCATCATTGGGAATTTGTATCTTTACGTGATATATTTTGGTTCTTCTTTTTTTTCCCCCATTCCCCTGCCCTCCCTTCAACCACTCCACTCCTCTATATTTACAAAGACTTGGTTTCCATGTTTTCCTTTTCTCATATTTATTCCTTTCCATTCTTTCTTCCCCTTACACCTTCCCCTTCCCCTTCCTCTTTGGACCTTTTCTTCCTATTTCACATTATGTATCATGAATTTTGATCCCTATGTGTGGATGTCTTAACAATCTTATGATTTACATTTTTCTCTTGCAAATAATGTTTTAATTAACTTTTACAAAAGTTGCTCACAATATATTTGTCATGAAATCAGTACATGTCTATTACTCACAATAGAACAAGATCACATGTATTAAAAACAACCAAATGGAAAACAAACAGAAAGTAGTGTTCATTCAAAATGTTCTTGTCATTAGAAAGTGGGGTCCAAGAGTGTGGAGACCAGTGCTTTGGCAGCCAGATGTAATAGTCAAAAGAGATTGACATATGTGCAGTGGTTTCATAGGCAATAGCAGTTCAGATAGGCATTTGATTCTGGGTATCAGATCATAAGGGGAAAACACCCACTGCATCTTATCTTCAGTGAACACATTGCTGTGACCAGAGACCCTTTGTGGTTCCTTCTGTTTTTGCATCTGAGTGGAAAGGGCTCCCTGGAGGTTGTTCAGAGTCTATCCCAGAGGGCATTTATCCATATTCTGTGCATGTTTTTATTTATGTGTAGCACAGTATCATTTTATGGATTAACATTTAAACACTAATGTGAGTAGTATCAGATACTTGTTATCCTTTAAAAATTTCCTTTTCAATTTTGTTTATAACATACAAATAATAATTATCTATATTTATGAAGAATAACGTGAAGTTTTGCAGCATGTTTGGAATGCAAAATGAAAAAATCAGCCCAAGTAATGTTTCTATCTCCTCAAATATTTCTCATTGCCTTCTGGAGAGAACACTTTAAATGCTGTCTTGTCGTTATTTTGAAATATACTGTAAGTTATGACTAACCGTAGTCACCATGGAGTCCAGCAGAGCACCCAAATGGATTCTTCCCATCTAACTATAACTACAACCTTTGACCAACATCCCGCTTTTCTCTGTCTGCACTTCAGTAGCATCTGGTAAGCACCGTCTACTCCACACACCTTTGTTTGGCTTTCTTTTCAGCTCCCACATACAAGGGCGATTATTACCTGCTGGCTTTTATCATTTCCTAAAGTGCTTTTGGTTCACCCATGTGATCCGTTACAGAATTCCCTGCATCTGCAAAGCTAAGTGTGTGCCACTGCGTGCATTGGCTGTGTTATTTGAACCCAGCACTGGTGATAGGCAGTGAGGTGTTTTCACATCCACTGTGCTGTGAGTGGTGCTGAGATGCAGAGGAGGGCAAACATCATTTGTGGCCACTTCATCCCTCCCCTTTGGCTTTCTTTCAGCACTAGGGATTGAACTCAGGACCTGCACTGGGCACTAGTCTCCAGCCCTTGTAGAGACGGGGCCTCCTTGAGTTTCCAAGGCTGGGATTGAACCCTGGACGCTCCTTCTTCAGCCTCCCAGCTCTGGGATCCCAGGCTCTGCAGGGAGTGTGCTGGAAAATTTCTTTTCCCTGGTCGCCTTCCTGTTGGTGCACTCCTGCTGCAACTCAGCCTGTCCTGGCTCTGCTCTTCTGCCCCTCCAGCTCGCCTCCCTGCTACCAGACCCCAGCATCTGCCAAGCCCAATTCTGGCTCAGAGCGCCACTCTGAGCCTCTGAGAGCTGGACCTCAGTGACAACGTGCTGGGGACCTGGACCTGAGCTCGCCATGCGAGACACTGTGGAACCACAGCTGCAGTATCCAGAGGCGTGCGTGTGTGTGCATGCACGTGCGCTTGTGTGGGGAGCACATCCGTGTCGGGCCCGTCACGGGGCTCAGTCCTCATCCCCAGTGCTCCTCTGCCAGGAGGTTGAAGCGCTGCGGCCTCTTGCGCCAGTTCTGCTGCGACCTCGCCTCCATCCTGAGCAGCAGTGGAAAGCTGCTGGAGCTGGACCTGAGTGAGGACGCCCTGGGCCACATTGGGACAGCCTTCTGTGCCAGGGCCTGGCACACTGGCTCTGCTGCCTCGATGAGCTCTGCTGGGATCGCAGCCTCAGGCACGAGAGGGGCAGGAGCGGGACGCACGGGGAGTGGGCGAGGGCTGCTGCGGAGGGGACCCGTCATCCCTAGCGGGGGAGGGGAGGAGGAGGGGGAGGGGCACAGCTGAGGCATTGGCCAGCGGGAGATCAGAGAGAGCAGGGGTGAAGGAAGCTGCGGAGGCGCTGGGCTGTGCGAGGCCGCAAGTGGGTGCGGCCCTGCGGGTGGCGAGGAGGTTTCCCAAGCAGTCACACGGGGCCACCCCATTCCAGCGGGCCAGCGCCTTGGGCTCCAGGGACCCAGACCACAGGCAACACCATGTCCTCAGCAGTTGGAGCTGCCTGTACCTTCTGGAAGGAGTGGGTGAGGGGCGGCTGTGCACCAGCGCCCCCTTCGGGCACCCGCTGCCCGCTGCCTGCTGCTGTGCGGGCCACTGCGCCCAGTCCTGAGGGCAGCCTGTGGGCCCTTCAGGAGTGTGAGGCGACGCAGAACCCACCTTCTAGGGCTGAGAGGAAGGCCTGCTTTGGGTCCCCTAAGATTAATAGTTCAGGAGCTGGACAACAGTGTGAGTATCCTCAAGGCCTGGGAACTGTGCACTCAAAAGAGGTTGAAATGTCAAATACTATCATCAGCATGATCGAGAACCATGGCGAATGTTTGAATTAAATGTTATTCTACTAAAAGACACGTTCGTTCATATCCCCAATCCTCCGGGTGTTTTGACACATTCATCCCATGGTCCTTGCAGCTCTCTGCTGCAGCTCTGGAGTCCTTTTTCCTTGAGCATCTTTAGCTGTGCAGCCCTGGCTGTCTCGATGTCCCAAATGAATGCAAAATGTTGTCCTTCCGTGTTCAGTTGGACTTTGCGGGGGAGCCAGAAGTCCCTGGGTGCCATGGTGAATAAGGGGGATGAGGACACAGTGGGGTAGTTAGGGGCTGCCTTTCCGCTGGCCAGCGCTGGTCTGCAGCACTCTGGTATTTGGTTTAGTTTGGTTTGGTTTTGGCGGTACGGGGAGTTGAACCCAGGCAGGACCTTGTGCTTGCAAGGTGGTTGTGGTGCCACTGAGCTCAATTTCCATCTCGCAGCACTCTGTATTTTTGATCATACCTCTAAAGTCACTCTTACAAGTGGACTTGTAGAACTGCTCAGAAAGTGGCAAGACAAGATGATGCAATAAGTGTGTCAGAACCAAGCAGGAGTATTATGAGGGGAATTCATGGCAAGGCGTCTTTGGGTGTAGCAGAAAAAACTTTGAAAATGTCACTTATTTTCATGAAACCATATGTCTTAATGACTTTTTTCATTGCTGAGGCCAAGTAACTGATACGGAAAGTTAAAGGAGGGAGAGTTTATTTTGGCTCACAGTTAGTAGAGGTTTCAGTTCATAGCTGATTCCAAGCCAGGGTGGCGTGGCAGGGGGGCCTGGCATAGGAGAAACAGGCCATGGTGCCCAGAAGGCAGCAAAGCAGCAAAGTAGGAAGCAGCCCCAGGAGCGGCCCTCATTCTGACCCTCATAGTCTATCCAGGTTATGCAACCATAGGGTGGGGAGCACTCACAGTCAAGGTGGGCCTTCCTATTGTCCACACCCAGAACTAGGCCAAGCTCATGAGTGGACTGATGTAGTAATCACATACCCTGGATCCAGCCCCTCTGGAGAGCCCCACCTGACTGCACAGTTCTTGGGGGGACAGGTATCGTTTACCTTACTGTGATAAAAATAAGTTCAGGAAGCTGGGAGATGTTACAGTGTGGGGCAGCCTTGGAGGTGCTTGCTTGTTACTAAGGCCAAGGGCTCAGGAAACTTCCTTCGGGCTGGGCCACCCTGTGGCACCAGGCAGTGTTGGATTCAGGATGGGTGGTCTTGGGGGTCTCCCCACCCCGGGGAGTTTGTGGTGGGAGAAAGCACCTGATCTCCTGTCCCCCCAAGGCTGGTGAGCTGCTGCCTCACCACTGCATCCTGTGAGGACTTCGCCACGGCCCTCAGCGCCAGCTGCTGGCTGACCAGGCTCTACATCATCTTCATCATCATTGTCCTCATTGTTGTCATCGTCTTCATCGGGGAGAAGGCCCTGGGTGATGTGGGGGTCGGCGGATGCTCTGTGTGATGAGGCCAGGCCGGCTGGCCAGAGTGTCACCTGCAGAAGTTTGGGTGAGTGTCGCGGGCCTTGCAGTGGAAAGGCAGCCTGGGTGGGTGAGAGACAGAGTCCTGGCAGAGGGCAGCATCCAAGTGGTCTGAAGCACCAAATTCATATGAAACAGTTGGTGCTGGACCCATAGGGCCACACCACAGGCCGAACTGCCAGGGCCAATGGAGGTTGAAAAGGCCATGCCTGTGCTGTACCCACAAGCTTGTCCATGTCCCCTGGAAGCACGGTGTGGCAGCACTCTTGGAGTGACAGGCACTTGCTCCAGGGACTGCTTCCACCATGTGTGTGAAAGGCCGGTGTGGCCCCTGTACAGGACAGCGCTTGTCCCCATGCAGAATCTCTGGCACTGCCCTTTGGTCCTTCCCAGGTGCTTTGGAGCAGCTGCAAGCCCAGGGCCCCAGTTCCCTACTCCACAGGTTCTCTGAGTCCTGCCCGGCGACCCCCACCCACCTTCCCTGCATGCTGCTTGACACACTGTACCCAAAACCTTCCAGGGCAAGGCCTCTGGGTCGTCATTCAGTGGGGAATCACAGCAGGTTTTTGGCACTGGGATTCCAGCCTAAGTTGTAAGAACACAGATACCAAGCAGCATCACGCAGGAGTCTGGTATCCGATTCCTGTGCTCCATGTGGGTAGTGCCAGGTGGACTCCTAAATGACACAAAGTGGTCACAGTGTCCCGGGTTGAGAGGTGTGGGGCTCAGGGAGTGCAGACCTTCCCCTCTGGGACAGCTGCTGCAGGACAGCCGAGACCCAAGATTGGGATGTTGTTGACTCTGAAACTCCAGGGACCCTTGCCTAGGATCCAGGGCATGTCCCTAGGATTCTTTCCAGGTCCTGGGTGTCCTGAACAAAGGATGAACTAGACTCAGGAATGGCATCGAGGGTGAGCATTTATTGAAGGTGGAAAAGAAGCATGCTTGCAGGGTGAATGGGCCAGTGGAAAGGCTCACAGAGCCGAGGAGAAGGGAAAGCCTTGGCTGAACCTGGTATTTGAGCCTTCTTGGTAGGGCAGGAGCAGGACAGACCCCACCCCACCCACATCGTGACAGCTCTGTGGTGCTTTGGGGAGCAGAAGGTTCTGGCTCTGTTGCCGCCGCAGGGGAGGCATGCGTCTTGTCCCACCTGGGGGGAGATGGCAGGAAGGGAACTCAGGGAGCCTGTTTCCCAGACCATGTGCTCAGCTGGAGATGTGCTCTTCCCTTTCCCTCCTCACCCCAATTCTCTTTCTCTCTGGTTTCCCCTTATTTATCTACTTACTCTGTGCCCATTGTGTTCCTGTCTCCCTTAACTGACTGTCGCACAGAACTCTGGACTCTATGCTGTGTTGCAGTTTTGGAGCAGCTACTTATTTATTGTTGTGACAATTATGTTTCCTAATAACAACAATTGATTCTTATTTTAGGTCATTGACAATTCAGACATATAAAAACCCGCTTTTTAGTATTGATCCAGTTAAATTTTCTTAATTAAAACAATGTGCCTAAACATCTTTTAAGTGATATATCTCAACTCCTAATGTCGTTGACTTCCATCATTGCTGGGATGAAATACCCAACACAAATACCAACAGCTAAAGGGAGGAGAGGTTGATTTTGGCTTAGGTTTACAGTCTATGGCTGGCTGGCTCCAAGAGAGGAGACCCAGCAGAGGGGCCTGGCAGAGGAGAGCTGCTCATTGCATGGTGGACAGGAAGTGGGGGCAGCTGGGGAGCAAGATGGAGCCTTCCAGGTCTCGCCCCAGTGACTTCCCCTTCCAACCAGGCCCCGGCTCCTAACACCCACCATCACCCTCTGGAAGGCCCAGTTCAGGCGGTGCTTGCTGGGCATTCCAACTCAGTAGGCGAGCTGCTCAGCCAGGGGCTGTGGTTTCCTTATGGGTCACATTTGTGGGTCCCCAGACCCCTGCTATGGCTGAGTCCCAAGCTGTGTATGTGGTACTGCTGCCCTGTGGCCTGGGGACAATGACCTGTGTGTGCGGTGCGAGCATGGCTGGGGTTGTGGCTGACATTGCTGCAGGTTGCGTTATGAGTGCCGGGGGGGGGGACAGAGGCTGGGGACATGCCACCTGCATGCTGCAATTCCATCCTCTGCAGCAGCACTGTGTGGCCCGGGGCAGAGGCTGGTGTGCAGAGCTGTGACTTGCGCTGTCTTCCTGCTGCTGCCTGTCCTGGTGTTCATGGGAGGCCCCAGCAGAGGCAGGGGAACAGGGTGCTGTTGGGTGCACATACAGGATAGGGGCAGGGTACCCACAGGGTGGACCCAGCGAGGGTGCTGACTCCCAGGGTGGACAAACTGCCCAGCTAGGACCGAGAGCCTGGTCTATGGTGAGCGGTCCATATTTCATGACACCCAGGGGACAGCACCAAAGACACCTGCTGTCCCTTGCCTGTGGAGCCCGTTCCCTGCCTGGCCCACACTTTCCCTTCCTGAGACTCAAGGTCCCACTCCAGAATAGGCAAGCAGAGTCACCTGTCCCCCTCTGCCATCCTGTCCACAACTCTGATGCACTGCTTCCCACAGGTGCATTGGACAGGGCAGCCCAGCAGCCTCATGGCCGTGGGCTTCTCAGATCTATCCCCACGGCCCCCACCCCAGGTCACCCTGCCTCTCCTCACCCTCATGTGCCACATGGGCATCCTGAAGCTGACTTCACCTCCGCGTGTGGATCTGAAGAGAGTGGTGCTTTGGTGTCTACTGAACCATCTGATGTATTTAATGTTCTCTCCCCTGAACAGGCAGAGCTTTCCATTTGTTCCATCACTGCACACCTCAGCGGTTCCTTGTTTCTCAGTTCTCAGTAGCGTGAGAAGCACATCTCACAGAAGCCTCTCTGTCTGACTCCATGCTTAGAGGTGTTTCTGTTCTTCCTTGACCTTGTAGTACCAGGATTGGAGCTCTGGAGGGCTGGGAAGCACCTACCCTGAGCTACAGCAGATGGTGCAGCCCCAGAGGCTCTCTGACAGGCATTGGCTGTGTTCCTTGCACACTTCGGCATGGGCAGCACCCACAGACTGGTATTGATTTTCAGCTTGTCTGACAGTGCGTTTCCCCTCTGCAGTGTAGACAGGAGGGCGACACCTCTCTGAGGGTTTAGCAACAATCAGTCACACAGTCTCCACAAAGGGTGCACTGACTTGCCTGTGATGCCATCCACCCCTCTCAGGGATCTGATGGCTCAGGGCCACCCTTGTACCAGTGGGCTTGCAATGCAAAACACACAGGCAGGCCAGTTAGCAACAGGTTTGGAGGCTGAAAGTCCAAACAGAGCAGCACAGGCTCTGTCTAAGGCCTCTGAAGGAGGAGCAGTGCATGGGGAGAACTGTACCTGGAACCAGGTGCTTGCTCAGGGAACAGCTGAGGGTAGTGAGGGGCACTCATAGTTCCTTCTGGGTGCCACCCAAGTGACCTGGGGATGTTCCAGTGGGCCTCAGCTCCTGAAGGTCCCCTCAGCCCTATGCCAAACCTCCAGCAGATGGGCCTTGTGGTCTTCCAGACTCTAAGCTATGGATTGGGGCTTCTGCCCAGAAGCCCACTGTCTGATCCTGGTCCTCTGTCTGTGCTCACTGTCTAGGTGTTTTTTTTTTTTTAATTTTGTTTTTAAATAGGAAGACAAAATGGAAACAAAGCTTTTGTAAATTGAGAGGGGAGGGGGCTTGAGGGGAGAATGGGTTAAAATAAAATAGAATTTATTAATTAACAAAAAAAGAAATACAGAAAGACACTATTTTTTTTTGTTTTTATTAGGGTATGTTTGCAGTACCTAATCATTACATTCATCAAGGGGAGCTGTATGCATTAACCCTAGGTTAAATGCCCTGCCCTCAAACATGGCAGACATGGTTTCTAGACTTCCTTCTCCCTGTGCGTGGACTGTGATTTCTTTTATTTGTTTATTTGTTTGGTTTTTTGTTTTTTGTGTTTTGTGTTTTAGTATGGGGATCGAACTAGGGTACTTGGGCTTCTTCAGCAGGTGGCAAAACCACTGAGCTAAATCCCAGGCCCTGGACTGTGATTTCTGATGATGACAATGACTGACCAACGACTAGGTTTCCTCCTGGTGATCCATTTTCCCTTTTGGATTAATCTCCATTCTCTTTCCCACAGTGGGTGGGCCCACTCATATCCCCCTAGTGGGGTAGAAGGACCCCATTTCTCTGTGCCTCCCCAGCGGTGGCTGTCTTTGTCTTTTTGGTACTAGTCATTTTTACTGAAGTGAGCTGATGGGTTTCTTTGTGGTTTTGAGTTGCATCTCCCTGATGATTAGTGATATTAAGCAATTAAAATCACTCTTCTTCATTACATGCATTTCTTCTCTTGAGAAATATCTATCAGCCCATTTGTTCACTTATAAATTGGATTACTTGTTATTTTTATCTTGCTGATGAGTTGCATGAGATTCTTATATGTTTTGGACACCAGCCCCTTGATGACCGGGCTGCACACATTTTCTCCCATTCTGAAGTTTGTCTCTCCCCTCTGTACCTTAATTGCCTTGCTGTGCTGAAGTTGTTCAGATTGATGTCCTCCCACTGATCTGTTGTGACTTTGTGGCCTGTACTTGTTGGGTCCTCTCTATAAGTTTGCTGCCCATCCTCTCTGGGTTTCCTTCTGTTAGTTCCCCAGGGTCAGGTCTTGTGTTTGATCTTTGATCCATTCTGAGTTGAGTTTCCTCTACACCGAGGGGCATGGACCATGTGGTGTCATCCTTCTGCATCAGGAACTGTTGCAGCATGCAGAGCCTTTCCCTGGGCTTTCTGCACAACTCCCCTGAGGAGGAGGAGGAGGAGGAGGAGGAGGAGGAGGAGGAAGAGGAGGAGGAGGAAGGCATGGCCCCTCCAGCCAACGGGGCTCACACATGAGGGTGGCTCCAGGCAGGGAGGGACCTGCCCACTGCTTTCTGGCTGCTTTTTTGGGTGTTACATGCTCTTCTCCATCTTCAACTGTCTTCCAAATAGGGTCACCACACCCCGTGATAATGGCCCTGTCGCTCATTTCTCCCAGTTCCTTCATTGGAGAGATCAAGCTTTTGTGTCCTACGAATAAATGGGATGGAAAAAGCCCACACAAGAAGATGTGTGGGGGAAGCCAAGTCAGGGAGGCCTGATGGGGAAGGGTAGTCCATGTGGGACTTTCAGTCTGCTGGGAGGCCCAGGTCAGCATCCTGGTCCAGCATGGGCTGCTCTAAGGGTACACAGAGGCAGGGTCTTTTAGCAGACAAGGCTGATTTATCACAGTGATGATGGCTACAGAGTCCAAGGCAGAGGGCCACATCTCAAGAGACACTGCTGCATCCTGCCAGGGTGGAGGTGAAGGGCATAGTAGGGCATGGGCAGGTGAGGGGGCAGGCGATTCTGTAGGTGACTGTGTACGTAGGTGAGTGTGCATGCAAGTGAGTGTGCAGGTGAGGGTGCAGGTAGGTTATGGTGCAGGAGAGGGTGTAGGTATGGGAGGGTGCAGGTAGGTGAGTGTACAGGTAGGTGAGCATGCAGGCGATGGTGCAGGCAGGTGAGGTACAGGAGAGGGTGCATGTGAGGGTGCTGGTAGGTGAGTGTGCATGCAGGTGAGGGTGTAGGTTAGGTGAGGTACAGGTGAGTGTGCAGGCAAGGGTGCAGGTAGGTGAATGTGTAGGCAAGGGTGTAGGTGAGGTGAGGGTGCAGGTAGGTGAGGGTACAGGTAGGTGAGTGTGCAGGAGAGGGTGTAGGTAGATGAGTGTGCAAGTAGGTGACCAGTCCCATAGTGGAACAAAAGGCACTTCAGTTTCCCTATGTCTCCTTACTCATTGCTCCTCCCAGAAGCAAGTGGTGTTTGGTACCATAGACCTCCAGTTTTCCTGAGCTATCATCCTGTTGAAGGTCTGGATGTGCATGGCTCACCCTCCTCTGAAGCCTGAGCTACCTCAACTTAACAATGTTTCATCCCTCAGGAGGCTACATCTGTTCTAAAGCTTTATCTAGTTATAGGTGACTTTGACAATTGTGTAGTGCAAGGTGCAAATCTTGATTTGATTTCTGTATTTATGGAAATATTTGTCCCAAGCAAGCTAATATGTCCATGAGTTTTTTTCAATATATATCTCTACCTGTGACATCTGCATAACTGTTTTCAAATAAAAAAACTCTCTAAATCATATATAAATGTCTTACAAATGTACAACGTTAACATTTCTGAAGCTTTGAATGTTTTTGTATGTGTTTGTTTTGCCATATTGTCTATTTCTCTCTAAATTTATATGTAAACTTCTTGTCCAGATTTACTTTTCTGCAGATATTTGAATGAAAAAATAGATGGGTTTTTAATTTCCATGGTAACTGATAAAGTTATTTCACTCTGGTTCTTGTTTTGATTTTACCTACAACACATTATTTTATTAGATTTATAAAATTCCATACTGTATTTTTTGTATATTTTTTGTAATATAGTATTACCTGTTAGATTTTTTCAATTTTGAAAATCAAGTCTTTTCTCCAGAGTAGTTTTTATTTCTAGAACATTTTATTTTTTGTAATTTTGTTGTTTCTTTCGTTATTGAGAAATAACAAGTGTATGTATTAGTGGGAGGCAGTGAGATTCTGTGATACAATCCATACAAAGTGGATTGTTCAAATGAGATGACTTCACTGTATCATTCATTATACTTATCCTTTTGTGTGTGAAACATTTGAAATCTACAGTTTTTAGCAGTTGAAAAATATCTAACGCATTACTACTACGGTCACCGTTGTATACAAATATGTCCTTAAAGTTTGTTCCTTCTATTTAACTGAAATGTTGTGTATGTTGATCAGTACTTACCCAGGACTCATCAAGCCCTTATGCCTGGATCTGATAACATTAATTTTACTTTACAGATATGTAAATTCAATGTTGTTAGATTCCCCATATAATTGAATCACGGAGTGTTTGTCTTTTGAGCCTGGATGATTTCACATATCAGAGCCCTCCAGGAGCAGTCATGTTGGTGCTCAGGAAAGGCCCTCTGCCATTTCATCTCATTACCTTTACCCCTCATCTGATGAGGGAACCTAGGTTGCTTCTGATCTTAGCTATGTAAACAATGCCACAATGAGGACAGAGTGCAGATATTCTTTCAGCAGAAGGATTTAAGTGCTTTTGGAAATACACCCAAGGATGGGATTCTTCTGTCAGGTAGTAACAGTTTTTATGGTTTTATGTTTTTATGTTTTGAGGGATCTTCATGCTGTTCTCCATGCTGTTTGTGCTAATTCACAATGAGGCCCAGGGTGATTTTACTCTGCACCTCACCCACACTGTCACCTTTCGTCTTTTTGGAAATAGCCATCCTAACTAAGTGAAGTGATGTCTCTCTCTTAGTTTTATTGCTTTTCCTGATGACTGATGGTAATGAGACTTTTTTCATGTATTTATTGGTGACTTCTTTGTCATGTTTTGAGATATGTCTATGTAAGGTGCTCTGCCCATTCTTGGACTGGATTATTTGTTTTCTTCATATTGAGTTGTTTCATTCTCTTATATATTTCCATATTAGTCACATATCAGTATATTTTTGCAAATATTTTCTCCCAGTCTATGAGTTATCTCTTCACTCTGTGAATTTTTTTTTCCTGTGCTATGAAACAACTTTTGATTTAGTGCTCTTTCATGTGAATTGTGTGTTTGTGTGATTACCTTTTTGGCCAGTGCTTTAGAAGTCTTATACAGGAGGATTTGCCCAGCTGAATGATGGGGCTCAGTTTCTCCCTATTCTCTTCCAGTGTTGCACAGTACAAAGTCTTTGGTGAAGTGCTTAGGTTCATTTTTGTATATGGTATCAGATAAAGATGCTGTTTCATTCTTCTAGTGGTGAATATGAAATGTTTCACTGTCGTTCTTGAAGACACCATCTTTTCTGTCTCTGTCCTCTGTCCTCAGCACTTTATACTGGATCAATTGCTTTTGAATGAGAATTTATTCCTGGGCTCTCTCCTGAATCATGTATCAATGTGTCACTGCCTTCTATGCTACTCCCAGGGTAATTTGGTCAGAATGAATTTGTATGAGACATAAAATTCAAGTAATATGATGATTCCAGCTGTGTCATTTTTCTTCAAGATTTCTTTGTATAATTTCAACCTTTTATTGTCACATAGAAATTTAAGCATTTTTTTTCATGAAAAACTGAAATTTTGAAAAGAATTACATTAAATCTGTAGATAGTTTTTGCATGATCAACATCTTAATGATATTGATTCTTCCAATCTAGGAACTCAGATATCATTTCATGTATTCATGCCATCTACAATTACTTTTATTGATATTTTATTTATTTCAGTATTCACATTTCACTTCTTTGTTTACATTTACATATGAATTTCTATTTTATAGTTTTATGTATAGGATTTATGTGTAAATTCTGTTAAGATAGTTTTCATTAGTATACAAAATTATAATTGGTTGTTTTCTATTTCTTTTAGAACTTCATAAAATTTATCATTCATAACAGTATCCTCGTGGGCTCTTTGGGATGTGGTCCATGAGAGCACTTCATCTGCAAACAAAGAATCTCCCTTATTCCAATCTTTACTTGGGTAGATCTTACTCCATTTTCCAATCTCTTTTGTGGGACACTGCTGACTGGAAGGGGAGAGTGCACATCCTTCCCTTTCTTGACGAAAACTTCCCAGGGTTTCACCATTGACTGGAGGTTTGCTATGGATTTTCATGTGGGTCTTTTGGTTGCACTGTGGTACACTCCTCCTATGATGAACTTGTTGAGTTTTCATTATGAAAGTGTGTTGAATTATGAGAGCTCTTGAGATTATCTATGAATTGTCCTTCCTGTTGTTAATTTTGTGTATCACACATTGATTTTCACAAATTCAAACAAATTTGCCTCCCAAGGGTAAATCCCCCTGGATCATGGTGAACATTATCTTTGATTCAGTTGGAATTCAGTTTGCTAGTATTTGTTGAAGAAGTTTTTATCTTTGTTCATGAGTGCTACTGGCTGGCAGTTATTTTGTTATGGTAGCATCTTTTTCTCTTTGGTCTAGGATTATGCCGGACACAAAACATCAGCTTGAGCCTGATCTAGAGTCCCCCAAAAAGCCAGAGAGTGTCTACAGCCCAAGTGATAACAGCCCAGCAGCACCAGCCCTAGGAAAAATCCATCCTTATCGTAATCTGCAGAGCAGTGTCAGTTTTACTGGGAAAGTGACTGCTTCCACAATGCAGACTAGCTTTGGAGAAGAAATTCACTGCAGTGCCCCATGTGCAGAAGTGGTATAATCGGGGGGTATTTGCAGAAGAAGCATATTGGGTAAGAGTGAGATGCTGTGGGTATCAGAAGTCTCAGAACACCCCCAATTTAGTGTCATGGTCACTCACCCAGGTGATGTAGTAGGAGATGGTGAAACGGAGCAGGAGGGGAACTCAGAGTCTTTGAGCTGTGGAGCAGCAATAACCTCAGGCTGTAGAGGACACAGTGGTCAGCTCCTCCATGTGGTGAGGAACCAGCTTGTTGGATGGGGGCTGTGGGGCCACTGTGTCTCAAAGTGCTGGGACTGATGTTCTCCTGACAACAACTCCAGAGCCAGCACTGGCAGCTTTGCTTCCAGGCCGCCTCCATGCAGCACATAAAGTCAGGGATCTCTGTGCAGAGTCTGCCTGAAGTTTTTATTCATTTTTCATACAAAAGAAAACACTAAGAAATCTACATAAAAGTGAATAGGATATAGTGCCCAAGATCCTTCTGAAATGGAAGGAATACAGAGATGGAGGGCAGGGAGGAAGAAGAGGTAAAGGAGGATGGAAGAAGGAATTGAGCTGTGTTATGCACATGCACCAGGTACTGGCTCCCCACAAAGAATGTGAACATTATGTACAGCAAATGTGTTCTAAGAAAGAAATCACATCTGTGTATTTCATTGACTAATTTGATTATTTAAAAATACTACTAGGTGAAATTTTACATATACCAATAAAACATGAAAATGTATCAGAGATACACAAAAAGCACCCTTGTGCCAATCTCTAACACACACACACACGCATGCACAGGCTCACACAATCAACAATGTGGTAAACAGTTCCACCTTGGAGATCCTTTCAGTTCCTACCGCAGACTTTTGACTCAGTTCACACAGGAAGAGAGGACCCTATGTTGTGAGTTCATCCAGCTCTGACCAGCTGTGTCACAGCTCTGTGACCACATCACCATCTCCACTGTGATTCAGACCTAAATTGCCCCTCACAGCCTCCTGACTGCGATGGTGACAGATTTTGGTGTTGCACTCAGAGTGGGTTCACTCACTGAGGGGCTCAGGAGCTTACTGTAATGTTAGGAGGCCTCCTGGATGGAGGAGGCTGCTGGGCATGAGCTGCCAGGGTAGCTTCTTCTCCCAGGCTCTTCTTGCCTGCTGCCTGCATGGGTGCACAATTTCCTCTGCCATCACTTTTGCCTGCCCCTTGATTAAGTGCATCAGCTCACTGTGGATGGAGGCATCTAAAAGCCATAACCTAAAAAAAAATACAATCTCTCTCTAAGTTGTGGATGTTGGGTATGTGGTCCACTGATGGAAGAGATGACTGATCCCCACTCCCTGAGAAATACTCTGGTATTTCTTGTAATCCAGTATGATTGTCTTGGAAGTTAAATTGTTAACAGCTAACAATTATAAAGTTTTTTAGAGAAAACTTGACTTCAAGAACAACATAATACATTATAATTACAGTCATGATGATGTTATTCTATTAAAGGATATGAAGAAATTTTACCCCATATTGTAATCTTTAAATTAAATGTCACCTAAAAAGGACAGATCTGTTCAAAGATGCATTTTATGTGATATTGTTTGGATCATATAATATTTGAACATTTATTAAGTATTGTAATGTAAATATTTAACATATATATAATAATCATTTAAGCACAAGGCTTGAAAAGGTATTTGTACCTTTGAAGACCTGTGCATTTTGCAACCAATATTTAATATATTTAATACATCATGAATCTAGCAATAAAGACTGTCACAAATTAGGTTGAACTGCCCCAGGAGGCAGCTTTGTCTTCTTTTTCATCATTGATCAATCTGGGTGTCTCTGCTAGTCATGGAAAAAAGCTCATGTTTAGTATTAAATTTAGAAATGAGGACCTGGTCCCAGCACTTGTAAGGAAGCTCCCCTACCACCATTCCACCATCCTAGGGCAGAGAAGCTGAGCTGGTCCCAGCACCCATAAGGAAGCTTCCCCACTGCCATTCCACCATCCTAGGGTAGAGAAGGTGAGCCGTGCAGGCACCAGAAGCAACCCCCGCCCCCATGGAAATGTGAAGGCACATAAACAAGCCTCAGAAACAGACTTCCAGATCACTTAGAGCAACCCCAAAGGGAAACGAGATGGAACAATCTGATACTCAACTACCTAGACTCTCTGAACTAGCAACAAAAGAGGATCTGGGAAAAATGAAATCAGAAATAATTTCTCAGATAACATCGAGATTGTGCTCATAGTGCAAGACATGATTAATAAATCTGGAGAGGACACAGATTAAAAAAAATAGAGGATCTGAGGAACATGATGGAATCCCAACATAAGAAAAAAATGGAATCCATGAAACAGATGCAAACAGATTTTCAGGAGATTAAAAACTCCATCAAAAGTCTGTGCAGCAGAATGAACCAATGTGAGGATAGAATTTCAGATATAGAAGATAAGATTGCAGTTAGTGACCAGGAAAAGAAACATTGCTTTAAAATTGTAAGGGAGCATGAGAAATCAATCCAGCAGCTGCTAGATGATGCAAAGAAGAATAACATAAGACTGTTTGGAGTCAATCAAGAAGCAAGAGAGATTGACGATGACATAAAAAAAAACTGTTCACAGAAGTGATGGCAGAAAACTTCCCAATCAGGGGAAAAGAACTTCACATACAGATAAGTGAGGTACATAGGACTCCAGCTAGCCTTGATCAAAAAAAACCTCTGCACATAGGCATATAATAGTTAGGATTCCAGAAATCCAACAGAAGAACAAAATTCTACAAACAGTAAGAGAAAAGAAACAAATCACATACAAAGAAAGCCCATCAGAATCACAGCAGACTTCTCAATGCAAACCCTCAAGGCAAGAATAACTGGGAGTGATGTATTTCAAGCCCTAAAGGAAAACAGCCTCCAACCCAGATTGACGTACCCTGTAAAACTATCTTTCAAAATTGATGGAGAAATAAGATACTTTCATGATAAAGAGCACCTCAGGAACTTCATGAATACCAAACCA
>NW_004625030.1:63038-74501 GCF_000247695.1 Heterocephalus glaber
GGGAAAAATAAGAACCAAGAGAGATTTTGTAAAGGTGCAAATTTCCAAAGATGAATGTCATTATACTGTATATCTAAAATGCGCCAATAAAATAATATTAACTTGAAATAAACTTAACTTGAAAATGTAGTGTTAGAGTATGCAGGATTCAGGGTAGATTTGATTCAGCAATTCAACAGTGAAATAGAACTCCCAGATTTTTTCCTCTATGTGACAACTTTATATTCAGGATGTTTCCCCTTTCTGGTCTCAAGATAGCTTCAGTGACTTCCAGAGCTACATACTCTTCAAAAGACGGAGAGAGTTAATCTAGCTCTAGAGACTCAGAAAGCTACTTTCCCAGGAGATGCTAGATTGATGTCACAAATCAATCTCTGCACCAATATCTACAGCCAAAATTTGGGATTAACTGAAGAAACTCAGACGTGACAGATCTCACTCCTAGAGCCAGAAGTAGAGTCAGATTCCCCAAAAGCAACTGGGGGAATGGAGCCAAAACTCTCAAGGTTAAGAAAAAGTTATACAGAAATATACCTGTGGTTCCTATGCTGGAGAAGGAATATTGCAGAAGAGTAACCTTTACAAAGAGGAAGCCACCATCCACACTGTCTTCCTCTTTGCTATCCTAGCACCATAAGTTTCAAGGGAGCCCAGACTGGCTGCTTTTCTCTTGTGAATGAGAAGAAATAGGTGAGGGCATGGCACAGAAAGTTCTGAGTTCAGAAATATTTCTTTCCTTTTCAACAAAATGAGCCATGTTTTCAAAGTTTATACTTTTAACCAATAGCCATAGGGTAAAGTGTCACTTAGCTGGCCACAACAGGACTATGATTGATACGTCTACCATACCAGACAATTCTACATACTAGCAATTAGAGGAACATGAGCACACAAGAGCTTCCCAGTAGAATACCTGCCAAAGGCCTCAGACTGTCACAGGATTAACTGTTCCGTACCATAGCCATAGATAAGAACAAGTGCACTGCTTGTCAGAGAACCACTACATCCATTTGTGACCATCATCTATTCTCCACCTCCTTGTCATTCCTACATCTCTGTCTTCTTTGGCCTTCACCTTTCATCAGCAAGGAGGACAAGAGGCCCTAGATCAATACAACAGGCAACATTCTAATGTTCCTCTTCCCTCATCAGGCATGGCACCACTTTAGACATTTTAATTCTTGCACTAAGTTTTCAAGCAAGAACTAGATGACCTAAAGGTGACACATTTAATCAAAAGATGAGGTTATTGAGGAGCAAGAAGCTGTAAAACAAATTATAGGAGTATCTTATTAGCAAGAAGGATGAAACCAGCCTGTCTTGTGGCTTCTGCCCCTTCCTATAATTTCTCCCGCACCCACAATGCATACCAGCCCTTGCTTCTGAAATACTTCCCACTAGAAAGAGACAAGTCAGCTAGTAGTGAATTCCTAAGCCATAGTTTATGTCTGTAATTCTAGGCCCTAGATTTGAAAAACTATGCAAATGGCCTGTCCTAGGGCAGTGAGCGGGTCACCAACAGTGTCTCTCTACATGGAGACTAGTATGTTACAAGGCCATAAAAGATTCCTTCCTTTAGTAGACTTTTTTGTCTATGCTCTTTTGTGTGTTTCACTCCATACCCTCACTTGCCTCTCAAGTTTGATAAATAGAGTAGCTCATATCCACAATAGTTATTTGCCATTAGCAAAATTTAGTAATGCTCAATTAATTCATAGGAAAAAATGGGCTTCATTAAATGCTGAAGTCTGCCTGAATTTACCTCTGGAACAGAGGTGTGCTTGGCAGTTGATGGTTTGTTTTGCTGCATTACAGCAGGCTACTGTGACATTATGTATTCTATCAAAGCGTGAAAACCAATTCAAGAAAGATCTGTGCCACGAAAGTCTAATATACTGTATATTTCTTTGTCCCTATTCAACTCATCATTTCAGGAAAATAAGGAAATATTTTTATATTAAAAACTGTAATTCTACAGATTTCAGCTGAATCTTGGTTTAAACAGAAGACAACAGTGTAAGTCATGTCTATGTGTGCAGTTAGTGTCAGTAAGATTCATCTGGCCAAAATCTTTTTCTGTTTCGCTTTGTTTGGTTTTTTTGACACAGGGTCTTGCTATGTAGTTCAGGCTGGCCTTGAACTCACTATATCACCCTAGCTGGACTTGAATTTGCAGTGATCCTCTTGCTGTGCCTCTGAGTCCTGGGATTACAGGTGCATGCCACCATACCTGGATGGCCAATATCAGATACAGTGATTCTTGGCATTATAAAGTTATACCATCCTTTTGTTTATTTAGTTTCCAATGGCTTAACATTCTGCCCAGAATGATATGGACTTTAAGAGTACATTAAAATTTATTTTGGTTGGAGGGATTTTTCACAATTTCATAACATCCTTCAAGGTCACCGAAAAATAGACTCAAGATTATAATACAATGTGAACTGAATGATCAATGATTCAAGATTTTGAAACTAAGTCAACATTCTTTAAATTTTTATGCCTAAAAGTAGTGTCTGCCTCTTTTTAAACCATTTTGTTTCAAGTCACCCAAGAATTGGCAAGTTTCTGGAGAATTAGTCTTCTCAGACTTTGGCACAAAAATCACCTGGAGGGTCTGTTAAACCACACATAAGTGGAGCCTCACCTCCAGGGATTGTAATTCAGTAGGTTTTGGATGGGGATCAAGATTTTACAACTCTAACAAGCTTCCAGTTGCTGATTCTACCAACCTCCCAACCAATCACAGGCTTTAAGATTCTTCATAAACCTGAGGTCTACATTATGTGACAATACCAAGACCCTACATTTTTCATGAGTGTGTTAGTTTACTTTTTTCTCTCGTTGCTGAAACAAAATACTCAACACCCATTATCAGCTGGCTCTGAGGCTGGGATGGCAAACAAGCATCTCAGAGAACAAACAACATGGCACACACAAAGCAGCAAAGGTAACAAGAGAGAGTTTAACAGCATCTTGCTGCCCCTTTTATCTTATTCAGACTATGGGTGATTAGGGAGGTGCCAAACTAATGACTCACATATAGTGGTTTAGTAATCACACGCCCTTAACCCCAGCATCGCACATTCCAGATTCAACTACCTTTGAAAAAGAAAGTCCCACCTCATCTGCATGAGGCTTTGGGGGGACATCTAAACACACTATAACAATGGGTAATATTAAGGTCCAAAAGCTTAATGTCAGTATTTGATTTTATTGTCATCATTGTCCTGAGATCTATAGGCATATATCTGGAGATAATATTCACTCCCACTCAGGATCTATAAACAATGACAAAAGTAAAATCATTTCTGAGAATCAGCCATTTAGATTACGTCATAGCCCCAGGGAGCAACTTCTGGTTGATTTTGACTACCAACCTTGCTCCCTCCAATTCACAAGTACCTATCTTTAATTTGGTACAAAACGCTCTGTGGATGCAAAAATATTACCTGGGAACGTGTCCCTAGGAAGCAGTAAACAAACCTAAACAAAATACTAACAATGTGAGTGCAGGTTGCAGACTGAAAAAAGTTAACCAGCTCTGTGTTTACCCTATGATACCCTGAATGTACATATTGGTTCGTTTTTTCTTTACCAATGTTCCACTGATTATTGGGATGAAGAGGTGATGAGGAAAGAAAATACTAACTTGATTTAAAAAAATAATAGCTTTTTATCAACAACTCCTAGAGGAAGGAAACAAATATTTGTCAACACCTGCAAATACTAGCCTTAATTCCATAAGCAGTTCAACACAGTTGGTATAGTTATTATTTTTCTATTTACATATAAAGTAACTAAGGTTCCAAAAGCTTAACATGCCAAAATCATAATGCTACAAAGGGGCAGATCTAGGCTTCAATTACATCATGCTATTTCCTCTACACATACTAGTTCTGCTGATGTAGCTTTTCTTACTAATAACTAGCATTTACTGAATGTTTTCTGATCATTTGATATAGATTGCCTTTCAATGTTCACAGCCCTAAAAGGCAGGCACTAATATTATCATTTCGTAGATGAGAAAACTGAGTTTAACTGCAAAGTTAAGTAATTTTCCCAAAGTCATACAGCTAATGAATGGTGGAGCTGGGATCTTCTGCAGTTAGGATCTAGGCCCATGCTTTTAACTACTATTATATTTCCACATTGCCTAATGGTAATGACACAGTTTGAGAATTATTAAAAACAACCAGTTACCAATAATATGCCTACTAAATAATAATATACCAACTAAAGACTTGGGACTTAAAAGAACCCTGAGTTTGGCAATGATGGAAGGCAGAGGAGGTTAATCTTGGAAGACTTTTGGAAGAGGAAAGTTTTTGACCATTCTAAGAAATTAGAAGGGGCCTCCGAACACTCCAGGCACCCTGAGGACCCGCCAGAGGGAGCGGCAGAGGCAGCACGCGGGGTGGCCCAGACTAGCACTCCCAGCCCAGGATGCCCAATGCCGGTGCGGGGGGGGGGGGGGATTGTGCTCTGGCCACTGCAGCCCACGGACCTTGCTGCGACTTCCGGGCTGGCCCAGAGGAGCGCCCGCAGTGAGGAGATGAGAGGACATGTGGATTGGAAGTATGATTTCATTTGAAAAACCAGTTTGGGGGTATGAACGTGATTTCTGATGAAACTGGAATGGGATAATTTTCATGATCTTTGTATATTTACATATATAAATGTACATATAATGTATATAATAAATATATTGTATATAAATACATAATAAAGATTTTTTTTTAAATTTTGCATTTGACTTAAAGTGCCATGAGAAAATTTGCATACTGCAAGGTGGTCCTAGCCACGTCCTTGATTTGGGTACTCTTGGATATGTTCCTGCTGCTTTACTTCAGTGACTGCAAGAAATGTGATGAGAGAAAGGAGAGAGGACTTCCTGCTGGGGATGTTCTAGAGCCAGTACAAAAGCCTCAGGAAGGTCCTGGAGAAATGGGGAAACCAGTCATCATTCCTAGAGGATCAAAAGAAAATGAAAGAGATGTTTAAAATCAATCGGTTCAATTTAATGGCAAGTGAGATGATTGCACTCAACAGAAGTTGTTAGGTTACAAGGGTGTAAAACAAAGGTGTATCCAGATAATCTTCCAACGACAAGTGTGGTGATTGTTTTCCACAGTGAGGCTTGGAGCACACTTCTTCAATCTGTTCATAGTGTCATTAATCGCTCACCAAGACACATGGTGGAAGAAATTGTTCTAGTAGGTGATGCCAGTGAGAGAGACTTTTTGAAAAGAGCTCTAGAGAGTTCTGTGAAAAAACAAAAAGTTCCAGTTCAAGTAATTCGAATGGAACTGCATTCTGGATTGATCAGAGCTAGATTAAAAGGAGCAGCTGTCTCCACAGGTCAAGTGATCACCTTCTCAGATGCTCATTGTGAGTGCACAGTGAGATGGCTGGAGCCTCTCTTAGCCCGGATCAAACAGGACAGGAGAACAGTGGTATTCCTATCATTGATGTGATCAGCGATGATACTTTTGAGTATATGGCAGGCTCTGACATGATGTATGGTGGATTCAATTGGAAACTCAACTTTCAGTGGTATCCTGTTCCCCAAAGTGAAATGGACAGAAGGAAAGGTGATCGAACTCTTCTATCAGAGCACCTACAATGGCAGGAGGCCTTTCTTTTTCAATAGGCAGAGATTACTTTCAGGAAATTGGAACATATGATGCTGGAATGGATATTTGGGGAGGAGAAAATCTAGAAATTTCCTTTAGGATCGGGCAGTGTAGAGGAACTTTGGAAATTGTTACATGCTCACGTGTTGGACATGTGTTTCAGAAAGCAGCACCTTCCACATTTCCAGGAGGCACGGGGCAGGTCATCAATAAAAATAACAGACGACTTGGAGAAGTGTGGATGGATGAACTCAAGAATTTCTTCTATATAATTTCACCTGGTGTTACAAAGGTAGATTATGGAGCTATATCATCAAGACTTGGTCTGAGACACAAACTACAATGCAAGCCTCTCTCTTGGTACCTAGAGAACATCTACCCTGATTCTCAAATTCCACATCATTACTTCTCATTGGGAGAGATACAAAATGGGGAAACAAATCGGTGTCTAGATAACATGGCTAGAAAAGAGAATGAAAAAGTTGGAATTTTTAACTGTCATGGTATGGGAGGTAATCAGGTTTTCTCTTATACTGCCAACAAAGAAATTAGAACAGATGACCTTCGCTTGGACGTTTCCAAACTTAATGGCCCCGTTACCGCGCTCAAATGCCAACATCTAAAAGGCAACCAACTCTGGGAGTATGTCCCAGTGAAATTAACCCTGCAGTATGTGAGCAGTAATCAGTGCCTGGATAAAGCCACAGAAGAGGACAGCCAGGTGCCCAGCATTAGAGACTGCAGCAGAAGCCAGTCCCAGCAGTGGCTTCTTCCAAACGTCACCCTTCCAGAAATATTCTGAGACCAAATTGACAAAACAAGGATTGACTGGGCTACCTCAGCATACATTTCTGCCACATTCTTAAGGAGCAAAAAAGGAAAAGTGCTTTCCTTCTCTGCAGGATGTAAGGTTTATCAGCCATTAAAACTCAGACTCCTCTAGCTTTTCACTAGCTGTGAACCGGCCTTCCTGTCCAAGGATGTGAAACTGCGTAGTCGTGAGACTGTGCACACTGATGTTTACAAGTTGGAAAGGGTCTTTCATCAAGAGACATGGGAAAGAATATTCAGACAACAAACCTTAATCAACAAAATGTGCTTTTTAAAGAACTGCACCTTTTAGGGTTTGCTTGCACATCAGTAATTTCTGCTGAGTGTGCTGTCATAATGAAGATATTTCCAAGATTTTTTTCCTGATTAGAACTGGTAGCCAGTATATTAACTATTGATATGCAAATAGATGAAAAAGAACTGGAACCAGATTCACAATCATGAAAACATTTTTACAACAATTTTTTTTAAAACTACATTGAACAGGGTTTAAAGAAAATTACAACAGAACTATGAGAAGTACAATTTGCTATAGTATAGTATAAAATTTCTATATAGATTTTATACCTCAGTGGGAAAACTAACTGATTCCAATGACATTCATTTTGTTTTCATCTGTGATAGTCATGGATGCTTTTATTTTTCTTGGGGTGCCGAAAATGAGCTGGAAAAAAGGCTCTTTGAACATAGTTTTAATTTCTACAACACTTTTTATTTGGTTTGGGGACTATTAGAATTGTAATTTTTTTGTTTACAAATCAAGATTTTATTTAGTATGAGAATTTGCGGTCATTTAAGATCCAAGTCCTAACAAGTAGCATTCAAAAATAGTTATTTCTTCTTCCTGTTTTGATACTTTACTCTGTCACATGAGACTCTGTATTACACAAAAGGCAAAATAGTTTTTGAAATAAAAGTTTTTCTATAAAAAGAACACATATAAATGCTTCTCTAACTTCAACAGTGAAAGTTACTATTATCTCTAGTGTTTACTAGGCTGCTTGTGACCCCAAACAGTAAAAGTAAAACATGAGATTTTACATTCACTAAAAGCTAAAATAGTATGCTAGGAAAATAAAGATACAGTAAACAATGATATAAAGGAGGCTGCAACTCACCGAGAAGCATTACAGAAATGACCAACTAGGCCTGGTGGCAGAAAGCAAGTCAGCCAGAATGCATACTTGTGTTACTGGAGAGGAGATAAACTGAGCCACTTTACCTTCTGGCCAAATTAAAATGCTATTTTTCAATCCTGTTTTGCTTGAAATAAAACAATGAATGTAGGTTAAGATCAATTTTCCTCCTGTTTCTGGATCTGAATTTGCAGCTCATTATAGGGCATGGCCTGTCTATCAACTCCCCCGTATATATACACATACATACATACATACATATAAAACTACACAGTAACTAAGGTATTATTTATACAATCATTAAAAAATGTTCTTTGAGCATATGAGCAAATGCTATACCTTTTAATTAAATTTTCCTTAGATAACCAAGCACTGAAAAGCAAATAAAAATATTATCTTAAAATGATCCACATTCTTTTCCCTTTAAACAGTCTAAGCCAGAACAGGTCTTTTGTAGACATGCTTATTTTTATTCCAAAGGGCATGTGATTGATTCCCTGTCAATTTTATTTCCAACCAGAAATCCCTATATAAACAGAGTCAGTCTATATTAAATTTGTGATGGTGTTAGTCTTCTAAACCTCTTTTACAAATAAAGGGATGATGTAAAATAATGGGATTTGCCTGGTGAATATTAATTGTGAAATTTCTTCTTCTTTCTGAACTTTTTTTCCTGCTGCATTTGCTGCTTTTTCAGCCATGATCTCTGAGTATTTCCTTCGGAATCAGCCAACAGTTCTTCCACAATAGTCCTTTTCCTTTCCTTCTTGGGAATTCGTGAATGGTAGAAATCAGCTGGATTGTCAACAGTAGTTCCAATCTGGAAGTACTTAGGGAAGCCATCTCGGTCATTTTTCTTGTAAAATCTTTTTGGGTCCATGCTTGCTCTCATTTCCACAGCTTTCAGATCATTTTTAAGTTCATCAGTCAATTCTAGAGCTTTCATACCAAACCAACCATCACCTGCAGTTTTTTGTCGCTCTTTCCTGCGTTTTTTTCTGACGTTGACGCTTCGATTCACTATATGGTGGGACACAATAGGTTTTTTTCAAAATCAGGTGTAATAACAGCTTTCTGTAGAAGCTCAGTTTTCTTTTTCTCCTTGATCTGTGTTAGAGTTTTCTTCTTAGACTGAAGTTTTTCTGCATTAAAATTAATGTACACACCACCCAACTGCTTGATACTCAAACGGGGTCTACACTGCTACTTGTCAACTTCAGAAGTTTAGACTTTGTGTTATTTAGTAAGTCATCTTCATCACTATACGCATCTTTATTTCTGTCACTGTCTGATGGTTCTTCTTCACTGTTTTCATCCTCCTCCTCTTCTTTTTCTTCCTCAGTGGAAACCTCACTTGCCCTATCTTCCAAGTAAAAATTTTTATCAGCATTCGATCCAGGAGTTGTGTCAATTACAAAGAATGCATTGTCCTGAGACGTATGTTCTGAGTTTCCATTTAATGATTCCTTGTGACCATTATTTTCAACAGAACACACAGTGTCCCCTTCACTCTCATTGCTTTCAGATTGCTGGCTTTCATCACTGCTGAGAACTAGTAAGACAGAATCATCTATATCCAAGACTGGTTGAGCTCACTTTTGTTTAGTCTGGTATCACATTCAAGATCTACACTCCTTTCACTGTTGTTGTCCTCACTGACAACTTTATCTGTGGACTCTTCATCATCACCACAATGACCACTGAACTTTGTCAAGTCACTTATTTTTATGGTGCTTTTTCTCTCTCCATTCCATCTGTTCACTTCCACAACTGCAAATGTTTGAGCTAATGATTTCATTACAGCTTCACAGTTCAGATTTGAGGGCTCTGATGTGGTTTTACTATTTTAAAGGGTAGAATGATTTTGAAAAACTAACTGAAGGCTAGGGTCCTTAAGTTTAGAAAGACATTTCAACTGAGAACTTTTATCATTTTCCTTTCCCTCATCTGTTACCCTGTTTTCTTCTTCATCCAAACTCTGAGAGGTCTGTCTGGTATCAGAATCCTCTGACTTCATAGAGATATCCATGATTTGCTTTGCATTATCTGGTACAATCTTAGTATATTTATTCTCAGTTTGTGCCTGTGATTTCCTTGGCATAATCTTGGTTGTTTTCTTATGTGTAATTTCAGGGAATGAAATGTCAGAGCATGATGGTTCAGCATCAGATATGGCTTCGGCATGTGATTCTTGGCTTTGACAGGTTAGAGCTTTAGCCTTACTTCTGGTTCTTGTCATTTCTGGGGAAGGCACAATTCTAGAAATACCTGAAGCATGAGATTCTGCTTCAGAGACAACTTCTTCAGCAACAGACTCATGTAGTGAAATTATTTTCTGCTTTTTTCTTACAGTGGGCACTGGAGTAGGTGCAATTATGATCTGCCTATTCTTTAGAATAGGCTTCTGCATCTCAGCACAATTTGACTCTGCATCGGAGAACTCTCCATCAGTAGATGGTTCAGTTATCTCTGCTAATGAGCCTGTAGTCCTGTTCTTCCTCTTTTCCATTTTAGGAATTCTAGAGACTGAACTTTGTTTCCCAGCAGTCTGTGATTCAGCTGTACTTTGGTTATCAGGTCCAGATTCCTTCTTGCTTTCTGGATGTGCCTGAATTCCTTCAGCAGCAGAACTTTTCTGCTGGCGGCTGGCGGCCGATGAGACTTGCATTCTGGCCTGAGAATGCACAACCCTGGTAACCACCATTTTCACAGCATTTGGGTTCCCTGAGCCCGGCGGCTGGAATTGTAATTTTCAATTACCTTCTAAAAATGTTGAATTAACATGATGGTGTCTAGTCTCAACTGAACAAGTTAAATATTTCAATCGCTCTTGGGTCAGCTGGTGTATAGTCTGTCTCTCTTTTTGTCTCATACACACACATGTGCGCACAAACAACACACAAATTTCTTGCCACATCAACTTCTTAGCTTGATTCAACAGATTATGCTTAATACCCAAGATTCATACTACTGTATTACAGATTGGTCTTCCTAGCAATAAATTTTCATTTCTTTATGATTCCACTTAACAAAAGGCTTACAGAAGTGTTTTATTATTTGGGTATTTGGAGATAATATATTTGATGGTTTTTTGGAAAACCTTTTTCACTCCATACTCAGATGTACTTCATTGTCAAGTGCCTGCTTAGATTAGATTCTTGAATTATAACATTGATCTGCTGCTTTTTTAAAAATAAAATTTGAAGAAAAATGTTAAAAAAATTGAAGGACATGAACTGGCAAACAGAATAAAATGAATCGTCAAAAAAAATCATACATCATGACCAAGTAGGCTTCATTCCAGGGATTCAAGGATGGTTCAACCTATGCAAATCAATAAATGTGATACATCACATAAACAGAAGCAAAGATAAAAATCACATGATCATCCCAATAAACACAGAAATAAACATCAATAAACACAGAAAAGGCTTTTAACAAAATCTAATGTCCTTTAATGATAAAAATTCTGAAGAAAATAAATATAGAAGGACCTTACCCCAGTCTAATAAAAGCCATTTATGACAAACCTACTACCAACATCAAATTGAGTGCAAAAAAACCAAAAACTTTCACTCTAAAATCAGGACCAAAACACGGATTCCACAATCACCACTTGTGTTCAACATAGTACTTGAAACATTAGCAAGAGCAATTAGGCGAGACAAAGAAATAAGATATATATATATATGTAGATGTATATATATATATGATGTCAAATTATCGATATTTGCAGATGACATGATCCTCTACATAGAAGACCCCCAAAAATCCACCAGAAGACTTTTAGAAGTAATAATCAAATTCAGTAATGTAGTGGGATACACAATCAGCACGCACAAAGCAATAGCATTCCTGTA
>NW_004625030.1:75101-103884 GCF_000247695.1 Heterocephalus glaber
ATATCTTTCACCATGTATTAAGTTAAAGTCAAAGTGTATTAAAGAACTAAATGTTAAAGCAGAAGCACTTAACCTTCAGGAAGATAAACTAGGTAAAACTCAAAGTCATAGGTGCACACAAGGACTTTCTGAATAGAACCCTGCTTGCACAGGAAATAGGACTCAGAATGAACAAATGGAATCTTTTCAAATTAAAAAACTTCTGCACAGCAAAAGCAACAACTAACAGAGTGAAAAGGCAACTAACAGAGTGGAAAAAAAAATTGCCAGCTATTCCTCAAACACAGGAAGAATATCTAGAATATATAAAGAACTCAAAACAGTAGACCCCCCCAAAATAAAAGACTCAATCAAAACACTGGCAACTGAAATGAACAGACATTTCACAGAAGAAGTACAAATAACCAATAAATACATGAGGAAATGCTCAACATCACTGGCTATTAGAAAAATGCAAATTAAAACAACACTGAGATTTCCTCTTACCCCAGAAAGAATGACTATCATCCAAAAAAAAATCTAATAATAACAAATGCTGGCAAGGCTGCGGGGAAAAATATCCTCTACTTTGTTAGTGGGAATGTAGACTGGTACAACCACTATGTAAATCAGCATAGAGATTCCTCAAAAAACTCAAACTAGAAATTCCATTTGACCTAGTTATTGTTCTTCCAGGATCTTCCCAGAGGAGATAAAGACATCATATTACCATGATACATGCATACCCATGTTTATAGCAATACAATTCATAATAGCTAAATCCTGAAAGCAGCCTATGTGTTCATAAGTGCATGAATGAGTAAAGAAAATGTGATATTTACACACAATGGAGTACTACTCTGTCATAAAGAAAGATAAACTTGAGTCATTTGTGAAAAATGGATGCCCCTTGGGACCATAATATTAAGTGAAATAAATCAGAACACAAGCTGAAATATTACATGGCTTCTCTCCTATGAGAAACCCAAATTATAAATAAAGAGCAAACTAAAGGATAAATAATAGGAAGTAGAGAGATAGATCTTTCTCAAATGGAAAGGGGATCAAGAGGTGGAGGGAGGGGGAGTGATGGGTGGGAAAGGCAAAAAAAATAGGAATTAAGATGTGTTATGTATTATGTACATGTACCAACTCCACAAAAGAATGTGAACATTATATACTGCAAATATGTACTAATAAAAAATGTAAAAATATCAGCTACCACCAATACTACATAGCAGTCTTTCAGAAGTTCCAGTAAATATGAGAAAATTAAATAAATTATACAAACATTAGAACAGAAGATATAAATATGTCTTTTTTTTATACAACTGAATCACTTGAAAACATATTTGTGGGAAAATCTAGTAATATTAATGAAATAATTGGTAATGTGTGGAAGTAAGATAAATAGAATAAAAGGCAATAATTTTTCTCTGTTTTACCTATAATCACTTAAAGATAGAGAATGGTATTTTAAAATCTTCAAATGGAAACAAATGCTAAAAGTGCTCAGGAATAAATATAACAAGAAAATCATAAGACCAATATGAGGAAAATTATAAAATATTATTAAAGGACATAAAATCTGAACATTTGCAAAGATAAGCCATGTTCATGTTGATGAATGGAAAGACAGTATGTTAACTCTTACTCATAAGTTTTCATTCTTTTTTCACAAATCTCTTGTGCGGTTACTAGTCTATTCATATTTCCTTCTCTTTAACATTTTAAAGGTTTTTTTCTAACTCAATTTTGATCATATTGTTTAATTTTGAATTTGACTTTTTTCAGTAAGCTTTAAAGCGTAAGCATTTTGCCATCATAGTGATTGTAAAATATGTCCACAGATTCTTTGATACTCTTCTGTTTAAAGGGTAGATGGGCTAGGGCTGTAGGTCAGTGGCAGAACACTTGCCTAGCATGTACAAAGCCCCACGTTCAATTTCCAATATTGCAAAAAGAAATAAAAATAAAAACAGCCTAATTACATAACTGTTCCTTTTGCTGAAGTGTGAGCTGTACTTAATGATCTGCTCCCAAAGAGCAGAAAAGGGCAACAGTAAGATGCATGACTTTTGAAACTGGTTCATAAAAGGCATTGTTGCTGCTTCTTCACTCATTCTTTCACATCACTTGTTCTGGAGGAAGTCACCTGCCATGTCATGAGGATACTCAAGTGGCCCAAAGGAAGTCACCTGAAAGCAACCAGCACTGACATTCCAGGCATATAAGTGAGCTATGTAGAAAGTGTATCCACTTCAAGCCTTCAGACTTGACTGTAGCCTAGGTCAATATCTTGACTTCAACTTCAAGATAGATCTTAAGGTTGAACCACCCAGCTAAGATTCTCTCAGATTTCTGATCCGTAGAAATTGGGCAGAGTAATAAATATACATTGTTTTAAACTATTAAATTTCTACTCAGTTTGGGGGCCACTTGTTATATAGCAGTAGATAATGAGCATGACTGTGTTATAAATTTTTCAAACATTATTTTAATAGCTCTCCTATATATATACATCATAGACATGTAAGTATACATATCTATTTTGAGAGGAAGTAGTCTATATTGACAGGCATAATGTTAGCAACAGAAAAAAGTTAGAGAACTCTCATTTTTCCCTAGTACTTTTCATTTTTTCTTCAAATCAAAATAATGAAAGGGTACTTTACAAGCTATTATAAAATGCTGGCTAAGATTTTCAGGTCTCTTGCTTCTCATGCTATACTTAAAATGCAAATAAAGCTGTAGTCTTCATATTTCCATGGAAGAGAAATGAAAAAATTTAAAAAGTTATCTCATAACATTTCTTTTATGTCTTAATCAGAAGAATAATCTATTCTTTCTATTCACTTTCAAGAGCTGAAAACATATGTGGCTTTTCTGATAATTGGATTGCAATTTTGTCATTCCATGGATCCTTAAGCATGAAGCGAATATAGATCACCTCCGGAGTTGCTGTAGAAACATATCTGCCACACAAATTATTGGAATATAACATTGTTCATTCACACAAACACTAAATATTCTGAATATTTATTGATATGAAATACATGGGAATACAATCATGAACATGGCAGACATGTTGCTACCCTCACAAAGTTTTAAAATCCAGCATTATTTGCAAGTAAGTAAACAGGTTATCAGGATACAAAGTATTGAGAATTATAACCTGGAAGGAGTAGACTGCTGACAGCAAACAGAAGATGTATTTTATTCAGGAATGACAATTAAGTCTTTCTAAGTAAAACAGCCTTTAGACTGAGGTGCATGTAAAAATGTGCTGGTAAAATAGCTTTCCAGAAAAAGGATCAAAAGTTGTGATTATTAGTGGTTCTTAATTTCTATAGTGTAAACACTCCCACCATGGCCAACTGTAAGCTACTAATATAACATCACTGATCATGACATTTGGAGGATGGATCAGAATAAGTTCTCACAAACTGGGACAAGATAGCCCCAGCAAAGCACTGGAAAGGCCTCATGAAGTATTGTATCCTCTCTTCCTCTTATCTCCACCAGAGTCTTTGTTCAGGCCCATCTGATACTTCATCTAGATTATTACAATAATTCCTAACTGACCCATATGGCTGACTAACTGATGGCTCCTCTCCTAAACTCCTCCAACTGCATTCTCATCATGCCGCTTCTGTGCATGGGACTTTGAGTGACACACTATTATCTATATAATCAAAGTTTCTGAAGATAGCATACAAGACTCTTTGGAGTCTGTTTTGCCTGCCTATTCAGCCTCAACTACCAACATCTTCTCCTATGCCTGCTCTTCGCTAACCATCCTAAATATTCATCATTGACCTGTTATTCCTAAAACATACCACCTTTCCTCCCCTCAAGAATGATAACATAAGCCAATATTCATTGAGTATTAACTAAATGCTAGGGCAAGTATTAAGCACTGGAAGGACAAATATAAATAAGACATAATCTTTGATCCTAGCAATAGTGGGATGGACAGGTAGACATATAAATTTTGAATATAATGTTCTGAGATAAACACAGTACCAATAAGGAAGGCACAATACATAATAAAGAAGCATAAAACCCCTTAAGTCTTATAATAGAGGCTGGAATGTATTTTTTAAATGCATGAACTAATGATAAAACACAACACAGGATCAGAGAACACTTCAAATAAGAAGTACCACTTGAAATTTTTTTTCTGCAAGCCTGTGTGTTGGGTTTAGGGCATGCAGCTCCTGTGGGTTGGGTTTTGCTATTATGCAGCCTCTGGAGAACCAGCACTGATCCCCAAAACAAGGAGCACTGAAGAATGTCAAGAAGGCCTGCTCAGAAGCTGTTTGCAGAGCAGGTTTGACCTACAGTAAGAATTTTCCTAAGTGGTCATGTTTTCCATTCACCCTGGACATCTTAGGCCTGGCATAAGGATCAAAGCCATGCCTATAGATGGATGGAAGCTGGGAATATTTCCCCCTGCCTACTTTGTGCCAATGGGTTCTGTGCCATGGCCACCTGCCAACTGCAACCCACTCTTTGGCACATGGCAGCAGAGGCACTGACCAACCAACCAACCTGATTGCGGGTGAGGTCAACACCCCAGGAAAAAAAGTAAGCCCCAGAGAGTCAGCAGATCCAGGGAGAAATAACAGACCAGTTCAACAGTGCTAGACCATGCAAAGCCCATAGCTATTGTAAACTATGAAAACAATGTGGAGTTTTACACGGAAAGTGACTTCTTCTGCATGACAGGCTAGCAATGGAGAAATCCAGTACAGTACCCCCACCATATTGGAGAGAGTTTAGTCAGGAGCCACTTTAGGAAGAGGTTAGTTGTTCAAGACTGAGACACAGAACAACTTCATATCAGGGTCTCCAGTATTACCCCGCCACAGTGACTAGGTGCAAGACTACCACAGCCACACAGAGGGTACAGAATAGACCTAAACACCCACACAGGTTCAAGCTCAGGCCAGGAAGGACATGAGGCCCTGCCTTCCATGATAAGAAGCCAGGCCCAATGAGTGTGGCTTCCTAAAAGTGATGGCATTAATTCCAGTGGTTTTCTTGAACCCCTGCACTGCTGCCTACATCCAGCAGAGAGACCAGTGGTCTGAATGCTTTCTCCATCTGCCAATGTGACCAATAACACATCTCAGCTTGAACAGTTGCCATAGCCTGGCACGTATGGACAGAAGAGCCCCTGGGGCACATAGACACTTCACAAACCCAAAGGCCATTAAGCTGTGTAGAGAAAACCATGACTTGCTGGATTCCAAGACTGCAGATCCTGGAAAGAAATCACTCATTCAAAAATACAGAGGAGGATCCAACATGGCTGACTGGAAGAGGAGTCATGTCAGAGATACTCAGAGAAGATTCGCTGAAAACACAGGCCCATTGTAACAGGGAAGGTACTCACACTCTGAAATGGAAAATTAATCTGAAAGATGATACATGCAGATCAAACCAAATATCTGGGCATCTGAAAAGAGGGAACAGTGCTGCCACAACTGCTCCTACTCCCACTTCCTCTGGAAAGCAGCCATCATGACAGCCTCCCAAATAGCCTGAAGGAATAAACATGTTCTGCAGAGGCTAGACCCCTGGGACAGACTCTGTATACTGGTCCTTTCTCCCCATCACCCCCCAAATACTGGGGAATGCTGCACTCCCTGTGGTATTCCCTCTGCTGCTCACCATGAGCAATGGAAGCCACCCCTCTAAGCAGAGAGATGATAAGCATGGCAAATGGCAGGTACCCCTCAGATATCCCTGAAGGTAGAGGGAAAAGAGATAGATCAGTTGATCCAGAATGAGCTCTTCCCTGTCATTTCCAAAACAGCAGAAAAATCTCAGCAGGAAATTCTGAATAGTGACCATCATCACACTGGGGTGAAAGAGTCCCTAAGCCAAGCCCAAGGACCACAGCAGACTCTGCTTACTAAAAGGAAGAATTCCTGAGACAGGGTCAATTTGAGGCTTGACAAAAAAGAAAAAGACAGAACAGGTTGGGGCAGAGAATTTCTGGTGATAAACTAAGCAGAAAATATCTGAAGTGAGAGCACAGAGATTTGCCCAGCACAAAGGTAAGCAGGAGTCAGAGGACAGTAGCTAAAGGTGAAGAACCCATTGTCAGAAAAATTATTGCACATCCTCCTCTACTCACATTAATTGAGGAGATCAGATCTTGAGACAAAGACAAAAGACCATGCCCAGAGCACGTCCTGCCTGAAGGAGTCAGGCTCAAAGAAACTGACACTGCACAACACAGGCTGGTAAACAGCCTCCAGACAGAGGAGAAATTGGTGTGGTTGCTGGCAAACAGAGCATGACTAAAGCAAGCAGGAAACTGTGTGGACACCCTGGCTTTATGGCATAGCAGTCACATGGGAATTGCATGTACAATAGCCTGTTGGAGTGTTTGATCTGGGTTCCCACTAGATTTGGGGTTTTGTTTTCTTTTGTGGTACTTTTCTTGCTTTTTTTCTTTGCTGAAGTTGTTATCCCCCACCTTCTCTTCTCTATATATCTTTTCTTCAATACTAGCTTCTGTATCAATACTCTTTTCTTATTTTTACTTGTTTATCCCACTTTTTAAATTCTTCTTTTCAAATTTCTTTTCCTATATTCTGTTCTTTCGGTATTTCCTGTCTTCTCGTGTATTAGCCTTCTGCCCTCACTATTCTATTCTTTTTGTTCTTCGTTATTTTACCTAGCCCCTTGTATTCCCTTGCCTCTTCTCCACTATTTAGGTACACAAATATATCAACAGATCCTGACAACCTCAAAATTTTCCTCAATCCCAAATTACACCTCCCTCCTCCTAGATCCCGCCCTGGCCTTACAAATATCTTCTTAAAACTCTCAAAACTAACCTTTATTCTAACTATAAAAGACCTCCAACAAAGTGAGACCCCCATATACATTTTTTACCAATTATTACTTCTCCTATCCACCTAGTAGAGAAGCAGCCTCCTGACTTCCACCCCACTGTAACGCATCCCTCCATCCCTTCCTTTCCCTTCTCATTTCACATTGCAGACTAACTGCTAATAACAATACAATATAGGCTGTTGAGAGGACTGATAACGGGTGAAAGTGTAAATGCAAGGTTTAATACATATAAGTGATGTATGATCCTATCTGTTGATGTGGACATAGGAAAAACAAATAAAAAATTGCAAGAGCTGACCAAAATGTTTCAAAGCCTGAGTGACAAATTTACCAAAGATATAGACTCCATAAAAAAGTGTCACACAGAAATACTAGAAATAAAGATTGCATAGAATTAATAAATTTCAGAAGTGATCGATGTGAAGACAGACTTTATGAAATCAAAGGAAAATTATAAATCACAACAAATTACTCAGAGAAGCCTCAAAAACAATAAGAGAAAAGGAAAAAAATATCCAAGACCTACTAGATAACACTAAGACTAATTGGAGTTAGAAACTAGTTCACAACATGCATAGAATAAAATATCTGCTTACAAAAATCATAATAGAAACCTTTCTAAGCGTGAGGAATGATTTCAACATATACAGGTAAGTGAGACTCACATAACACAAGTGAGGCCTACAGAACATAACCCTGACGAAAAAAGCAGCTCCCCATGACACATCTTAGTAAAAATCCCAATTGTCCAACAAAGATAGAATATTAAAAGCTGTCAGAGAAAAGGAAAAATATCACATATAAAGGTAAATGTATTAGGATTACAGCAGACTTCTCAACACAAATATCAAAGGCCAAGAAGAGCATCTATTTCAGGCCAAAAAAGCAAACACCTTCCAATCCAGATTAATATATCCTGCAAAGCTGTCTTTCAAAATACATAAAATAAGTCCATTCCAGGGCCAGGGATTTAGCTCAGTGGTGCTGCCACCTGCCTCGCCAGCACAAGGTCCAGAGTTCAATTCCTGGCACAAAAAATATATAAAAAATAATAATAATAAGTCCATTCCATTAAAAAGAACAATTTAAGAGATACATGAATACCAAAGCAGCATTCCAAAAAATACTAAAGAACATAAGAGCTGGAGATAATGAAGCCAACAAAGACAATAATTCAGATGGAATGAATATATCAGCAAGAAAATGGATAAACCAAAAGGTAAAATAAAGGCATCATCAAAGAAAAAGAATGCAATGACAGGAATAAATCAATAGCTTTCAGTAATAACTCTCAATGTTAATTACCTGAACTCCCCAATTAAAAGACACAAACTGGCGGACAGCATCAAAAAACAATCCAAAAGTCTATTCATTGCATTCAAGAAACTCATCTAATTGAAAAAGATATTCATAGGCTAAAAATCAAAGGATGGAAATCAATATTTCATGTATAGGACAATGAAATCAGCCGCAGTTTTACATTCAGACAAAGAAAACTTCAAGCTAAAACTGATCAGAAGAGACAAAGAAGGTCATTATATACTAGTTAAGAGAACAATCAAACGAAGAGATAACACTTGTAAGTATATGTGCAGCAAATAATGGAGCGTTTTAACTTCATAAAACAAATACTGTTGGACATAAGAGATCAAATCAACACCAACAGAATCATAGTTGATAACATCAATACCCTACTTTCACAAAGAAAGGGATCAACCTAAACAAGAAATCAACAAATAAATAACAGAAATAAACCACCTGTGAACAAATTGAATAGATATCCACAGTGTTCTACCTTACTAAAAAGAATACACATGCTATTCAGCAGCACATGGAACTTTCTGCAAAATAGATAACACACTAGTCCACAAAGCCTGTTAAAATAACTACAAAAGAATTGAAATCACTCCATGTATACTAACAGACTGTTTGTATTGAAATTAGAAATCAATCAAAAAGGAAACTAAAGAAAATTTATAAACAACTGGAAACTTAATAATATGCTACTCGATAGGTCAGAGAAATTACAGAAGAAATTAAACAATTTCCAAAAGTAAATGACAATGCAAGAACAACATACTGGAACCTATGGAACAAAACAAAAGCAGTCCTAGAAGGAAAGCTTGCTGCAATCAGTGCTCACGTTAGGAAAACAGAGCGAGCTCAAATAAATAATCTAATGCTAAACCATAAGATAAGTGAAAAACAACAACAATCCAAATTCAAACTTATTTTAAAGAGGAAAATCATAAAGATAGAGCACAAAGTAATGAAAGTCAGACTAAAATAACAATACAAAGAATCAAAAATCAAAGAGCTGGTTCTTGGAAAAGACAAAACCTTAGCCAAACTTTAAAAAAGAAAATGAGAAAAGACTCACATCAACGAAATTAAAAACGAAAAAGTAAAAATCACACAGACATGTTGAAATCTAGAAGACAGAAACTACTGCAAAAAGCTGTACTCCTGCAAACTGAAAAATCTTGAAGATATGGATAGATTCCAAAACACATACAAATGACCAAGACTGAACCAAGAAGATATAAACATTCTGAACAATCTGATAACAAGCAATGAAATTGAGGAAGTAATTTTTAAAACAAACCTACCAACTAAGAAAAGCCAACACTTGACAGACTCAACATTGAGTTCTACAAAAGCTTTAAGGAAGATAAAACAAATACTCCAAGCTCTTCAATGAAATAGAAAGGAAAGGAATGTTTTCAAACTCATTTCTGGCAGGCAGCATCTCCCTGCGCCCAAAATCATACAAAGACATAACTAAAAAAGCAAACTATAGGCCAAGCTCTTCAATAAATGTAGATGCAAAAATCCTCAATAAGATATTGGCAAATAGAATGCAACAAATCATCAAAAGGATCATAAAAAAAACAGCAGCCAACATTGTATCAAATGGGTAAAAACTTAAAGCTTTCACTCTAAAATCAGGAACAAGACAAGGACATCCACTATCACCTTTCCTATTTAACATAGTATTTGAAATATTAGCCAGGGCACTCAGTCAAAGAAAGAAATAAAAAGGCTAGGCATAGGAAAGGAAGAAACCAAATTATCATTATTTGCAGAATACATGGTCCACTATATAGAAGATCCAAAATATTCCTTCAAAAGACTGTTGGAATTAATAACCAAATGGAGTACTGTAGCAGGAAACAAAATCACACAACAATCAATAGCATTCCTTTATACTAACAATGAACTTACTGGCAAATGTATTAGGAAAGCAGCACCATTCGCAATAACATCAAGAAACATTACTTAGGAATTAACCTAATTAAGGAAGTGAAAAATCTCTACAACGAAAGCTACAGTACTCTGAAAAAGATTAAAGAATATCAGAAAATGGAAAAATTGCCCCTGTTTCTGGATAGGCAGAAACAATATTGTCCAAATGGCCATACTTCCAAAATTGATATACAGGCTCTCTTTATTATATCCTAAGGCTTCTCTAAACCACATTTCCAAATTCATCCCACAAACCACCTCCAATGGTTTCTAAACCACATGACCAGGTAAAATCACAGAAATGACCCTATTTTTCTGATACCAATTTTCTGTATTAGTCACTTTCCTATTGCTAGACACACTATCTGACACCCATAGCTTAAAGGAGGAAAAGTTTAATTTAGTTCACAGTTTCAGAAGATTCAGTATATTGTTGACAGGATCCAAGGCAGAAACCTCATGGTGGAAGGGCATGGCAAGGCAAAGCTCCTTAATTCACTGTGGCTGGGAAACAGAGCTTGGGAATAAGGTCAGACAGTAATGGGTGAAGGATCACATACAGTGGCCAAGGTCACACTTCCATAACCCACCTGGACACATTCAGGAGTGTACTTTACTAATCTGTTAGGCATTTCTTAATTCAATGAAGTTGACAAATCAGGATTAACAGTCACAAAAGGTTAGTAAATTTAGGTAGACTGTTTCATTAACATAGGAGATTGCCTGTTTCTCCACATCTTCATTTATTCAGGACACTACAAATCTTTTTATATTTGACAATATGGCAGCTGGAAAATAAACCACCATATTTTTATTTTAATTTATGCTTCTCTAGTTATTATGAAGTTAAGTATTGTTATGGCGTGGCCTTTAGCAAGTGAATGGACTGTGGAGGCTCTAATCTCATCAACATATTGATCCATCAAAGGATTTATGGCTCAGTGGGCTACTGAGAGGTAGTTGTGACCCTTAACCCTGATATGTCAACTTGATTGGATTAAGAAACACCTAGCAAAATAGTGGAGCACACTTCCTAGTGTGTCTGGATCAATCATGGAGGGTTGACCTTGGGTATTATATCTGGTCCCTTGCCCCTTCCTCTCTGGCAATGTTCCCCTATTCTGCTTCCCAACAGCTACAAACTAAACATCTTTGTTCTGCCCCATTCTTCCACCATGAGGTTTCTGCCCTGGGGCCTGTTGACCAGGAACTGAATCCCCTGAAATAGTGAACCAACTAGACTCCTAATCTTTTAAGTGGTGGGTGCTGGATATTGGATCTCAGTGATGGGAAACCTGACCGATACAGTGTGAGAAACTTCAGGAGATGAGGCCTAGTGGGAAGAAGTAAATCACTGGGGGCGGGCCTTGAAGGATATATTTTATCCCCTGCCTCTTACTTGCTGTCTCTCTTCTTGCTTCCTGGCTACTATGAGGTGAGTAGTTTTCCTCCATCACATCCTTCCATTATAATGTTCTACCTCACCACAGACCCAAAGCAATAGGGCCAATTAACCATGGAATGAAACATCTGAAACCACTAGCCCAAATTAATTTTCCCCTTTTAAATTGACTTTCTCAAGTGTTTTGTCAGAGCAATGGAAATCTAACATAAGCATTTTCTTGTGTTTATTGGCCTTCACATTAATTTCTTCTTTCGAATATTGCCTCACTCCCTTGCCTAGTTTATAAGTTTTTAGCTTGCTTTATTAATCTGTAAATCTTTGCATAATAAAATGAATCTTTACATAATAAAATGATCCTAACTTTGTAGCATCTTCATTATGTGCTTTCTAACCTTATGTTAAGTGCTGCTATTTCAATTTTGTTGTGATTATTATATCAAATTGATCCATATTTTTATTCAATGGAGTAAGACCTTGGGGAAAATTAAGGAAATCCTTCACCTTCTCTGAAAATTGAAAATTTTTCCCGTAATAATTACATAGTGTTGTTTTCCACGTTTTAATTTTTAAAATGCATGTAACTTATGTTTGTTAGTTGTATGAAGAAACTAATCTTCTTTTTCCCCTTTGTTTTGTGAGTACCTATTGTCATATGAGATAAAGCATAGAACCTAGTTGGAGGGTTAGTGAGAGGACCATCCAAGGAAGGTTGAGCTCCAAGGAAGAGGTAAACTGTCAGCTAGGGCAGCTAATGAGGTCAGGACGAAGGAGTAGAGTGTGTTCTTCCCTTTCTATTGGGATAGTCACAATTCTTAAGACCCAAATGTTACTTAAAATTGTATTTTAAAATGTTGTTTGCATGTGGGAAAAATTGATTAGTGGCCAGACTTTCAAATTGATAGATTTAAAGATTTTTTTCTATAGAAATTAAATTAATAAAGAAAAAAACAACCATTTTCTTTCCAAAAGGACAGGTACATGTGCTAACACTATTTTGTGAAGCACCTTTATTTTTAGACAGGTTCTTGTGTTTAGCTACATACATTTTGTAGCTAAATGTTCAACATCAATGGCTTTAGTATAGATATTGGAGGTTTTTTTCTAGTTTTAAACTTACATCCTTTGGGTTATAGGAAGCCAGGGGTAAATTTAGTAGATTTATCTGTTATATGTTGCATTCCAGAGACAGAGATGGTCTTATTAAACACTCTATTTGTACTGGGTAATACTGAGTAGAAAGATCACTTAAATAGTCAACTCAATTGCTTTTCAAATTGCTCTAAAAATATATCAGATACATAATACAGAGTAATGAAAAAGAACTTACATTGATATTAGAAACAGCTACAAAGCTGACCTACCTTAAAATAAGACATTCTATCTTCCAAAAAGACAAAAACTGAAATTTTCCTTTACTTAACTGTCCAGAAAAGACTTTCTATTCTCCAAAATGAGATATCTTAAAGCAAAAATTGACCAAAGCAAATGTCAAATGATGAGAATTTATGAACGTCTATTATATATTTGCTAGATCAACTATTGTATTCAGAAAATAGTTGCTAGAAGCACATAAAGGTAAAAATAATCATAGTACTAATTTTTGAACACCAAGAAATGTACATATATGTGTGTTAAGACAAATATATATAAATTTTTTACCCAGTGCCTAAGTACCAACATTTTTGCAATCAATTCATGAACACAGCCAAAAGAGAAAACCCTTTGATGATAAATCGTCAATAGGCTTCAATGAACTGCTTCTACTACCTCCTGAACCATACCAATTCATTTACATCTACTAAGACAAGTAGAAAGTTTGATCTCTAAAATAATAAGCCACATATACTTCTATGGGATTCTGTGGAATAAGTGTGAAGCTTCAAAACCTAAATATTTTCATGTGTTTAACACATATAGGAACTACTATTTTTCAGATGTGTACAGATGCTCTTTGTTTAATAAAATACTTAAAATAACTGAAATGAATATTTGAGTTCATGGTGAAAATTAACACATTCTAAACCTTTTTCTCCTCTCCCTCTCAGATTCCCATGATGTATATGTATATTTTTTGATGGTAATATCATACAATTTTTTAAAACCCTTTTAATGATTGGTTTACTTTAATGTGATAATCTTTTCAAATAACTGTCAATATTCTTCTTGAAACTATGTGTATATTGAATCATTTTGTGTCTCATGGGTCTCAGGCTCTGCTCATTCTTTTTTTTCATTCTTTTTCTGCTTCTCTGGGTTTTATCAATGGCCTATCTTCAAGTTTGCTGATTCTTTCTTTTGCCTCCTCCAATCTGCTTTTGGATCTCCTTAATGAATCCTCACTTTAGTTATTTTACTTGTCATATCCAGAATTTCTACTTGGTTCTTAAAATCTTGTCTCTCTTAAAAAAAACCTCTCTCTCTCTCTCCCCCTCCCTTTCTCATATTACCTATTTTGTGAGATGTTTTTCTCTTGGTTTCCTTTAGTTCTTTGTCCATTGTTCCCTTTAGCCCATTCAACATGTTTAAGGCAGATGATTTGAATTTTTTGTTTAGAAAAAAAATTTTTTTTGTTTAATAAAAGAGTGCTTGTGTTCCCTCAAGGAATATTTCTATTAATTTATTTTTTCTTGGGAATGATCCTTGTTTCTTGTTTCTTTGAAGATATAATATTTTTATTGAAAACAATGTTTTGAATATTACAATATCTCAAATCCAGACATCAGATTTTCCTCCCTCCATAGCATTCACAGTTTCTCTTATTGTGGCATTTTTTTCTCTCAAAGTTTTTTTTAATTTTTATTAGCACAAATTTGCAGTACATAATTATTGCATTCATCATGGGGAGTTGGTAGACATACATAACACATCTTAATTCCTTTTTTCATCCACTGTCCCTCACCTCCCTTCTCCCCCTTTCTACCTCTTGGTCCTCTTCCCTTTTGCAAAAGATCTAGCTTCCTGTTTCCTATTATCTTTTATTTTGCTCTTTAATTTATTCATATTTTGGGTTTCTCGTATAAGAGAGATCATCTGATATTTAACCTTGTGTGTCTGATTTATTTCACTTAACATGATGGTCTCATCTATTTTCTTGAAAGACTTCTACAATGGAAACTACAGTACTCTGAAAAAAGAGTTGAAGAAAATATCAGAAAATAGAAAGATAACCCCTGTTCCTGGATAGGCAGAACCAAAACTGTGTAAATGGCCATACTTCCAAAACTGATATACAGATTGAATGCAATCCCAATCAAAATGCCAACAGCATTCCTCGCAGAACTAGAAAAAAAATCCTAAAATTCATATGGAACCAGAAGAAACCCAGAATAGCAAAAGCAATCCTGGGCAACAAGAGCAAAGCAAGAAGGATCACAATCGCAGATTTCCAGTTATATTACAAAGCTACAGTGGTAAAAACAGCATATTACTGGCATAAACACAGACATGCAGATTAGTGTGAGAGAATACAGGATACAGAAACAACTTCAGACACATTAAGCCATCTGATCATTGACAAAGGGGCCAAAAACATACACTGGTGGAAAGAGAGCCTCTTCAACAAATGTGTTGGGAAAACTGGATAAAGATTGAATCTATATCCATATCTCTCACCATATACTAAACTAAAATCACCTGGTTCAAAGATCTAAATGTTAAAAAGGAAATACTTAATCAGCTTGTTTAGTTAGTGACTTTTCTAACTCTTTTTATACATTCTGTATTCTTTGTCATGTGCAGTCACTATGTTCTGTGTTCTGTAACTTAGAGTTCAGCTTTTATTTTGACAAAGAGTCCCCTACATTCTTAGAGCTGAAACAAAAAGGGGAGGAAAAACCACTCCAAGACTTTGTGGATTGATTCAGCGTTGCTATATTCCTTTAATTCTTAGCCAGGTACTTCTACCTTGCACAAAGTCTGAAGGTTAGCCAAAGGTTAAATATTAGAGTATTTTCAGGTCTTTTCTGAATATACATCTAGCTGTGAGCATATGCATGGCCATCTTTATTCCTCAGTACATGTGGAAATGTTTAAATGCATTATTCCTCCTTTTATTTCCTTTTGAAACTTTTTACTTCCCAGGGGGTTTTTTTGTGTCTGTTTTGTCTCAACTGTTATCCTTTGTCCCTGGTGGCTGAATTTGATACTTTTGTCTTTAAATGTTATTGACAAGTGGCATGTATTAAATCACCCCAGCCTTGAGAATTATCTGAGTCTGGCAAAAAGATAAAAGACAATCCATTGCTCTGGGTCACCAGACAGATCAAAACCCACAACTCCAATTCTTTGATTAAAAGCCCCTATGGATCCCTTTAGCACTAGCAACCTGTACCAGGAGTACAAATTGCTGTCTTCATAGACATAGACAATATAGGGATGGAGGATGGCATGTGGGAAACAAAATGTCACTGTACAATGTATAATGGAGCAGCTATTTCTTCCAAAAATTTCCCCCTGGCTCCTTTAATTTTTGATTTTCTATTTCTGTGGAAGTTGATTCTGACCATTTTTACGAGCTAATAAATTATTTCTCTGGAGGGACAAAGCCCTGAAATTCTCTACACTACCATTTTTAATGATATCTCTTGAGTTATTTGTTAAATAGTGGTTATGATTTTAAAATAAAATCTTAGCATATGAAGGGGCTTATGAGTTAACCAACCCAATCATCCTATATTCAGATGACATAAGAATGTTCTCTACAATATCCTGGCTAATACTAATACCCATAACTACTGAGGGACTTCTATGTGCCAGAAACTTGGCATTCATCATCCTCACAATAGCCTAGTAAGGTAAATACTGTTACCACTTTTTTTTGCAATTGAAAAAACCAAGGTCCACAAAGGCTCAGTAAATTTCATTAGATCATACATCTATCAATAATTGGCAGATCAAGAATTTGAACTCAGGTTTACTTGACATCAAAGACAATGGTGACTTGACTTCTAACACAGTCTTTCCTTATTTATGTTCCAGTTAGCTAATTTGTGCAAGAGATAGCTCATGCCAGTTATTATACCTCAACTGGATCCATTTTCCTTATGAAACATGTAGTATAACTATATTTTTGATGGTATCAAATGGGTGATTTACAGTGGTAAATGATGTAAACTGGCTCTCAACATTTGCTATTCTTCTAAAAATAATTCAAAGGCATAAGGTCCATAAGATATCATAATGATATTTCCCAAAAACATACATTTTTTCAGAAGGTTAAGGCAGAAGAATCACAAGTTCAAGGTAAGCCTGGGAAAGACTCTATCTAAAAATAAAAAATATAAAAGACTAGGCATGTAGTACAGTGATAGAAGGCATGATCACAAGGCTCTGATCTGGACCCCCAGCCACAAAAAGAGCAATAAAAACCTCAAGACATTGAACTATTATAAATAGCACAGGATTTTTGTCTTGCAAATGTCCCAAGCTGGATTTGAGCCAAAATTATTTATTTATCCATCCAGTTGGTGAACAAAATGTTATTAATCAGTTTTTCTGTGCCTTGATGGTACAGTATAAACTACAGAGCTAAACAGGTGAGTAAAATTGACTCCCTGACCTTAATGATCTCATAGTACAACAGAGGAACAAGATACAGTGGTGCTTTGATTTGCAAAATCAATTTGTTTTACAATTTGGGGGAAGGGGGCTGCTTTTGTATTTGTGTGGGGAAGATAGCCATGGTTGATCTGTCACCCAATACAGAGTTTGCAAAATTGTTTACAACAGAAGCATTCGTGAATGGAAGTGTTACTGTATATGAATTAACAATAGTGACATCATAGGCAAATTGTTAAACAGAATTGTTGGATTGATTATATTAACAACATTCACAGCACCAGTTGTTCTTTTTTTAATTAATTTTATTGGAACACTATAGATACACATAATAATTGCATTCATCGTAGGGAATTTGTAACAATACTAATATCTTAATTCACTTTTTCCCCATTCTCAATCCCCTTCAATCCTTCTTCCCCTCTCCATTTATAAAACTTTATTTCTGTTGTTTTCCTCCCATTCTTTTTTTAATCCCTATTTTCTTCCTTCCCTTCTACCTCTCCCCTCCCTGATCCCCTCCCCATTTGAACATGTTCTTCCTACCTCCCAATATCTATCCTCCATTTTGGTCCTTATTTACCCTTTGGGCTTCTCAAAAAGAGAAAAAATGCAATATTTAAACATGGATGTCTGATTTATCTCACTTAAAATTATGTTCTCAAGGAAATCTATTTACTATAAAATGTCTCAAGTTTACCTTTTTATGGCAGAGTAGTGCTCCATTCATTAAAAATACATTTTCTTTATCCATTCATTCATTGATGGACATATGGGCTCTTTCCAGGGTTTTGCTATTACAATTTGTGCTGCTATAAGCATAGGTGTGCATATATTACTGTGGTATGATGTTTTTAAATCTTTCAAGAAGATACCAAGAAATGGAACCTCTAGTTTTAGTTTTTTGAGGAATTCCAATACTGATTTCCATCATCTCTTTCTCAATGAGTTGGTTATTTGTGTATAGGAATTATATTTATTTTTGAGTGCTGACTTTGTATCCTGCTGTGCTACTGAATTTGGTTGTGAAATACAGGATTCTTTTGGTGGTGTTTTTAAGGTTTTCTATGTAGAATATCATGTCGTTCACAAATAATGGTAATTTAACTTCTTTCTTTCCTATCTTTATTCCATTTACTTCTTTCTCTTGTCTAATTGCTCTGGCTAATGTTTTCAGAACTATATTGAATAGGAGTGGGATAATGGGCATCCTTGTCCTGTTCCTGATTTTAGAGTGAAAGCTTTCAGTTTTTGACCTTCTAGTATGATGTTGGCTGTTGGTTTGTCATAGATGGCTTTTATCAGATTGAGATAAAGATCATCTATTCTAATTTTCTGTAGGATTTTTATCATGAATGGGTGTTGAACTTTGTCAAATCCTTTTTCTGCATCTATTGAGATGATCATGTGATTTTTGTCCTTGGTTCTGTTAATGTGGTGCATTACATCTATTGATTTGCGTATGTTGAACCATCCCTGTATCCCTGGGATGAATCCTACTTGGTCATGATATATAATCTTGATGATTTGCTGCATTCTGTTTTCCAGTATCTTTTTTTATTATTACATATATATAATTTATTTTTTAAAAGATCAGATAATCAGAAGAATCTAGAAAAATGGCTGAACATAAGATGAATATGAGATGAATTAATATATGTTACAAACATCTAGAAAATGTAATTAAAGAGACAATGTCATTCACATATAATAGTACCAGAGAATATGTACTACCTTAAGCTTTTCCTGTTATTAAGTTATTTATTTTTTGTTTATCATCTCCTCTCCTCTCCTATTCCCTCGACCTTGTACAAAAATAACAATCTACCATCCAGAATACAAGGTAGACAACTGAAAGTAACCTACCATTAATTACTGTATATGGTACCACTAGCCTTGTGTCCCACTTAATGGAATAACTGTCATCCTGAATCCTGTGGTCACCTTAGTGACTTAGCTGCTATGAACATTCTTTTACATAAGTTTTTATTTCATTGGAATAAATACTCAAGAGTGCAGTTGCTGGACATATTTTAATTTCATATTTGTGTATTCTTTTTGACTTGTAGAAATTATCTGTATTTTCTTGATGTTAATCCTTTTTTCACTTATGTGCATTAGGAAACCTATTAACACTTTCTAATTTAACCTGTTTAATGTGTTAAAAATTAAAAACTGCAGGACCGGGGATTTAGCTCAGTGGTTCTGCTGCCTGCCTTGCAAGCACAAGGTCCTGAGTTCAATCCTCAGTACCAAAAACAAAACAAAACAAAACAAAAAACTGTAGCTGAGCATAATGGCCCATTCCTGTAATCCCAGAATTTACAGAGACTAAAGCAGGAAGATTGCAAGCACAAGGCCAGCCTGGGTGTCTTACCAAGATCCAACCTGAGAATTAAAAAAATATATATATATATAAAGGGCTGAGTATAAAAGTACCATAACTTTGATCCCCAGTACTGCACTGCCAGAAAAAAAGGTCTTAATTTTAATATAGTGAAAATTATTATCCTTTTATTTTACAGTCACTGCTTTTTGTATTTTAATTCTTCATATTGATAGATTTTAAAAGATATCTATAGTTCTTACTAATTTTTACTAGTATTTTGACATTTTGAGTTGAAATCTGTTTTAAATATATCTGAGATTCTATTTTATGCCAAAGTTCATATACACATGGCTTTGTTTTTAGCTTTGTTCCTTTGATAAATCTGTGTATCTTTGTATCCAAATATTTACTATATTGTCTTAATTATTGTAAATTCAATTAAGTTCTCGTGGCTGGTGACAGATCTTTTTCTGCCCTTCTTCGAAAGAATCCTGACTATTCTTGGTCCTTTATTTTTTCATACACATTTAGTATTATCTTTTCAAAAGCCTTGTTGGATTAGGAATTCCATTGACTGTAAATTTACTTGAGGAAAATGAATAATTTTTGTAATTTTAGTCATTTTCTCTTCACAAACATGACATCTCTCTCCATTTATTTAGGTTCTTAAATTTTCTTTCTATAGTTTTATACTTTGTGTACAGAGATCTCAATCTTTTATTAGTTTATTCCAATCCCAAATTTGATCTAAGACGCTAGGATAATATAGTACATTTTGTTGTATTTATGTTACACAAGTATTTTTGTTACACAAGATTTTTTTAAATATTAGTTAATATATCTTCATTAAGTAATAACATACAGAACAGGTGATTAAAATTTTACTTTTCTTTCAAGAAATCTTTGGAGTATCTCCATAATTGAGTGAATCCATTTTTTCTGGGAGTCAGGAATTAAGATCTGTGTATTTATTATTCCTATGTCAACAACACAGGTTCTAGGAGCTGAAAAAAAACTATCTTCTTCATTTTCTTCGGTTATCAACCTAGCTTCTCTATCTCTAAAAACAACTGCTGAACTTAATTTCTTATGCTGTTTGGCATTTAAAAATACAAATGCTTTCCCTTTGAAGATTTTTTTCTTTCCTGTCATCCTGACAGATCAATATTTTTACTTCCAATGGCTGGTTCATCAACAGGTGGGTAAAAACTTTCAATTTGTGGAGGCTGTTTCTTGGACTGAACTGCTTTAACAAATTCAGTAAAATATTCTGGCTTTACAATTGGATGTTCACAAATGAGTGCACATATTGTTTTAATGGTAACTTTAACTGATACCATAACAAAGTGAGTACATTCTTCTGTCCAGTTGTTTACTGTAAGTCCTCCAAGTTGTAATACAGCTTAACTTAAAGCAGTTTTCCCAGAGACATCTAAACAAGAGGAACACGCAACCAAAGGCTTATATTCTACTCTGAATTTACTTTCAAACACTCCAAAGGTAACTCTATCCCCTGTCTTCAAAGTTCGAGAAAGGCCATTCTGCCATTTTTCCTCATTAACAAAGGTGCCATACTTAGAATTATCTTTTATTGTTAAAGTAGGAATTTCACCTGTTTGCAAGTTAGTTACAGAAAAGTTAGCAGTTAACACAGCATGATTTCGACTGACGGACTGATCACTGTCAATTAAAATGGCACAATTTTTCCTTCCAACAACATACTCAACACCAGTCAAAAGTGTATATGGTTCTCCTCGAGCCGGTCCCATGTCAGGTAGCAGCTTCCACATGGGTCCGGCTTGTCTCCAGTATCTTTGTTCTTTCTTTCTTTCTTTCTTTCTTTCTTTCTTTCTTTCTTTCTTTCTCTCTTTTTTTTGGGGGGGGGTGGTTACCAGAGATCGAACTCAGGACCTTGTGCTTGTGAGGTAGGTGTGGTGCCACTGAGCTAAATCCCCAGCCCCTGCCAGTATCTTACTGAGGATTTTTGCATCTATGTTTATTAAGGAATTCTCTTTTTTGGTTCTATCATTCTTGGTTTTAGTATCAGGGTGATGCTTGCTTCCAGGAATGAGTTCCAGAGTGTTGCTTCCCTTTCAATTTCATTAAAGAGTTTGAGAAGTACTAGCATTCGATTTCTCTAAAGTTCTTATAAAATTCAACAGTGACTCCATCAGGACCTGGACTTTTCTTTGTTGGTAGTTTCTTTTTATTACTTCTTCAATTTCATTGAATGCCATTGGGTTATTTAGAATTTTTATATATTATTGATTCAGCTTTGGTAATTCATACATAGCTAGGAATCTGTCCATTGCATCTGGGGTTTCCATCTTTATTAGAGTACAGTTTCTCAAAGTAGGGATTGATGGCCTTCTGGATTTCTGCAGGATCCATTGTGATTTCATCCTTTTCATTCCTACTTGTATGGATTTGAGTTTTTCTGTCTTTCTTTCTTTCTTTCTTTCTTTTCTTTCTTTCTTTTTTGATGAGATGGGCTAAGGGTTTGTCAATTTTATTTAATCTTTCAAAGAACCAATTCTATGATTCATTGTTTCACTGTATTGTGTTCTTAGTCTCAACTGCATTAATTACTGCTCTAATTTTTTTTATTTTCCTCCTTTGTACTCACTTTGGGTTTAACTTGCTCTTCTTTTTCTAGAATCTTGAGTTTCAACATTAGGTTATTTATTTGACCTTGCTCTGTTTTTCTGATGTGGGAATTCACTGCTATAAATTTCCCTCATGGGACTGTTTTCATTGCATCTGATAAGTTCCTGTATGTGGCATTGGCATTGGCATTTAATTGTAGAGATTGCCTAATTTCTTTTTTAAGTTCATCTGTGACCCATTGGTTGTTCAGGAGGGTGTTTATGCAGTTTTTGTTGTTTCATTTGCCATTGTGATCTGATAGTATACATGGGATAATTTCAATTCCTTTGTGTTTACTTAAGCATGTCCTATGAGCTAGTATGTTATCTACTTTGAAGAATTCCTGTGTGCAGCTGAAAAGCATGTGCATTCTGTTGTTGTGGGTTGGAACACTGTAGATATCTACTAAGTCCATTTGGTCAAAGTTTTGGTTCAGCTCTTATATTTCTTTGTTCATTTTCTTCTAGTTGATCTGTCTATTTGTGACAGTGGGGTACTGAGATCCCCTATTACAATTGTATTGGTGCTTATTTGATTTTTCATGTCCATTAATATTTGTTTTATACAGTTTGGTGCACTAGTATTTGGTACATATATGTTTATGATTGTAGTCTCTTCCTCTTGGATTGTTCCCTTTACACGGATGTAGTGACATTTTTTGTCTCTCTTAATCAGTCTTGTCTTGAAATCCACTTTGTCTGCAAATAGAATAGCTACCCCTGCTTTTTTCTGGGTTCCTATCACATGGAGTATTGTTTTCCATCCTTTGATTTTCAGTTTATGAATTTATTTTGAGTTAAATGTGTTTCTGGTATGCAGCATATTGTTGGATCTTGTTTCTTGATACACTTTGCCAATCTGTTTCTTTTGATTGGTGAATTGAGAAGATTAACATGATGATTATACCTGATATGTATTGACTTATCCTTGTTATGCTATTTTCCTGTTATTGGTTCCTTTCTTTCCGCTCTATTTAATTGCTTGCCTTGCCTGGTGGATTCATTGTATTGGGATTCATGGAACTGTTGTCTTCTTTGTCTTCTTCTAGAACATCTTTCAGAACTTTTTGGAGTAGTGATTTGTTGGTTATGAATTTCTTCAGGTGTTCTTTATCATAGAAGTATCTTATTACTCTGTCAAGTTTAAAAGATTATTTTGTGGTGTACATCAATCTGGGTTGGAGGTTGTTTTCTTTTATGACTTGAAATACTTCACTCCAGGATCTTCTTGACTTAATGATTTGCAGTGAGAAGTCTGCTGTGATTCTGATGGGTTTTCCTTTATAGGTGATTTGTTTCTTTTTTCAAATAGCTTTTAATATTCTGTTCTTGTGTTGAATATCTATAATCTTGACTATTATATGCCTTGGTGAATCTTTTTTTTCTGGTCATGGCTAATTGGAGCTCTGTATGCCTCACTTATTTGTATGTCAAATTCTTTTTCCATGCTTTGGATGTTTTCTGTCATTACTTCTGTGAACAAGTTTTTTTATGTGCTTTGTGCTACAATATGATTTTTCATTGATTCTGATCAACCTTATGTTGTTATTCTTCTTTGAATCATCTAGCAGCTGTTGGATTGATGTATTGTGGTCCATTGCTATTTTTAAGAAGTCTTTCATTAGATGATCACTAACTGAAAACTTTCTTCTAGATATGATAGTCTATCCTCACAATGGTAGATTGTGCCATGTATATTTTTAATAGAATTTTTAATCTCCTGATATCTGTTTGAATCTGTTTCATAGAATCCAGTTTTTTCCTATGTTGAGCATTCATCATTTCCATCACATTTCTAAGCTCCTCTATTTTTTATCTGTATTTAATCTGGATTCACTCACAATGTCCTTCATTATGGTCATCATCTCTTTAATTATCTATGAAATTATTTCTAGTTTGTTTTTTTCTAGAGCCTTATTCATCTGCTTTGTTACTTCTACTGCTACCATTGTAGAAAGGTCAGCTGGGTGGCTTTTGATTTCTTCTACTTTAATGCCCCCTAGACTTGCCTGTGCAAGCTAGAGGTCTAGGGCTGCATCTTGCTTCTGTGTTTTCTCATTTTCTATTTTCTTTTGTTTTCCATGTGAATGCCTATAAATTGCTTACAGTAGGTAGTTTTTTTACTAGTACTGAGACCTCCTTAGGAAATAACTACTTTTCAGATAGGTCTTCTAGTTGTAACTGGCTTTTGATTTTTCAGTCTGTCCCAAGATCCTGCCTCTTCAATTTATTAATGATGAGAAATTCCTGCCTGTTTGGCCTAGCACCATGTTCTTTGGTACTGGACTATAGTATTGTTTATGATCCCCAGCCAATCTCAGTGTTGGCATAGAAGTAAGAACAAGTAATCACAACAACTATCACCTTGGCTAAAGTAGTACAATTGGTAATAACAATAGCATCATACACAGTCTAGAAAATGACAAACTGTGGTAAATGTTAATTTGCCACCTTAAACCATAGGTACAAGATTTATTAGTTATATCACAAAATCTAAAACAAATCAGACCATTATATACAGTTAACATCCCCTCAATAGAATGATTTTACCCTCAGGGAAGAAAATTTAAAAGGGATAAGAGGAAAAATGGAGAAATAAAAGAAGAGAAAGAGATTAGAAGCAAGGCTGAAGGGCAAAGAAAGATTACCCAAGCTTTGGGAAACTAGTGAAGAAAACAGTAAGGAAAGAAAGAAGGAAAAAACAAGAACTAAACAAAACTAAAAACAATGTTTGCATTCATGAAAAAAAAAGAAAAAACAATCAAGAAAAAAAAGCAAAGAGGGAAAAAAAAAAGACATTTCTCTGTAATTTCAAGCCTGCTGTGACCTTCTGGGGTCTACAGTTTCATGACAGAGTCCAATTCAGGGTGTGTCTCCACTCTCACTGGTAGACAAAGAAGCCAGACAGAACACAGATCTGTGCTGGATATCCCAGCAAGCCTGCAGTAGGAATAATGGGGGTGCTGATTCTGGTCTTTTCCACTCCACAGAAGTTCAGGCTGATCCTGGTCTCTGGTTGTGGGTTTGGGGCCTGAATTATTCTGCCTACAACACTCTGTGTGTCTCTTGCTGGCCTGACTTCAGTTCCGTGACCCTGTATGTCTCCCTCAGTTGTGCCTCACCCAACTCGGTTTGGACTTACTGGGAGCCCAGAAAGGAAATAAACTCATGGCTGCTCCAAAGCCTGGGTTCAGTTGATTCATCCCTAAAATGGTGTCTGCCCAAGCACTCTCTCCAGGGAACACTTGGACTGGAGTCACTCACCAGTTTTGTAGTTCACAGCATCCACTGCTCTGTTCCACTGGTGTATTTTTCTCCATGGAGGCCTCTGGAGTCACTATGTTTCAGTAGATTCAAGCCTCCTCTCTTACACCGAGAGCCAGAAGTCAGGGAGAAAATGCAGTTTGTCACCTCTTTTTTCTGCATTGAGGTCTGTCTCTTCGCTTTCCCTTTGGGCTCTAATTTGCCTCCCTTCAGATCCTTCCTAGGTCCCAGGTATCCACCTCCCTCCTTCTTTTCTTTCCCAGGTTGTTATATTTTAGTGTCTGGATCCTGAATCTCAGAGAGGCTGATTTGCTGCTGTTTACCACTCCACCATCTTCCCAGAAGTCCGTCACCACATATTCTTCTCTGGGCATTATCATACTTCCTCATACCATTAACTAATGGCATATGATTTGTTGGGACCAATGAAACATCAGCAGAATTGAAAACAACATTTCTGAGTAAAGAGCTATTTCTTGTTTTCACAGTGTTTTCTTTGCCTTATGTCAACTGACAAGCAATATCTCAAATAAAGTCTACTCTGCCAGCATGAGCTTCAGAGTAAAGATTATTCAGTGGTAAGATACAGCAGAGCTGACTTGGACATGTAGGATAAATGAAAAATGAACTTAAGTAACTATTTGTTACTGCAGTATAACCTGGTCTATTCTGACAGAAACTGTTATTAAAAATAAATTAATTTGGGGTTGGGATATAAGTTGAATTTATCAAGGATTTATATATTGAGTTGGATTTTTAAGGATGAATAAGAGTAGGTGAAGAAGGGGTATTTCAGAGTAGTGGTTTTGGTGTGAGCCAAGACCTAGTGATATGAAAATATGCATAATTGGCCTTCCATATCCATGGATTCTGCATCCATGGATTCAACCAATAGTGAATTGAAAATATTCAGAAAAAATTACACCTGCATTGAATACATATGTATTCTACTTGTTTTTCTTGCCATTATTTCCTAATAGGATAACAACTATTTACATATCATTTATATGTTTAAGGTATTTTCAGTAACTAGAGATATAAAGTATAGAAGAAGGTGTACACGGGAAATATACAAATACTACATCATTTTATACAAGGAACTTGAGCATTTGCAGATCTGGCATCTGCAGAGAGTCCTAGAACCACCAAAGAAGAACTGTATACTATGTAGATAAGTTACCCACCACAGTGCCTTGTAAAAAATATACTAGAAGCACATATTAAAGACCCACTTGCTATATCAAGGAATATAAATTTTATCTTGTTGCTATTTAGGAGTCACAAAAAGGCTTTAAGGATTTGGAGTATATCTTCTTGTTTCTGATAAGCTCACCTGCAATGCTCTACACAAGAACTGGCATGGAGACATAACTCTGTGGGTTCCCAGGACTAGAGGTGGGGCAAGTGGAAGAACCATGGAGAAGGCCAACATTTAAATGATGTCTGAATAACTTAGTATGTAGGGAAAATCAGATTGAAGACAATTTAAAGTGGAAAGAAAACACCTGAAGGGGCTTTTTCTTCCCTTTAACTTTAGAACCCCCTTTTTTGGTACCGGGTAGAACCTCTTTTTGAAAGGAGGCGAAATGGTATATGCGCAGTGGAATGGAAGTTGAAATAAAGCCCAAACAGCCCTGTAGAATACCCGATTCAGCTCAAAGGAGAACAATAGCAGAAAAGAACAATATTAAGTGGCCAGTGCTATACTATATCCAGAGAAAAGTGACTTAATGAGCATTTGAAACATCGTAGTCTTGGCTCTGCATGCAGAATGGTGAAGAAAATGAAAACAGAGCAGGGTGGGAAGAAGGTACAGTAACTAACAGGCACATTAAAAGAAGCTTGTGCTGTGTGCCAGGTGTTAGCCTTGATATTAGTTCTTTTTTCCTAGTTCTATTTTATTTCTTATAAAAACACAATCTAAAATAGTCCTTAAATCCACCTGCTTCTTACCAAGTTTTGCCTACTGAACTGAGAATTTGGCTTCCTGTGGCATATTTGACAATGATAATGTATAAAAAGCTATGATAGTTTTAAAAATTTATCCATCATATTAAAGATCTAATGTCTCAATGAGACAAAGATACTATAAACCATCTAAGAAAGAAACATGGCATAGGTTGTCCGTGTGAAAGCAAGACGAGAACTCAACATGACTACCAAAGGCCCACCCTGACTACTTAATGAAGTTCAACCACAGACTACTACCATTTTTGCCTCAATTTTCCTCTTTAAGTAGTGCTTACAAGGCAAAACTTTGTATGAAAAAGAGTTTTACAACACAATTTTGAAGTTTTATCTCTGAGATTAGAAGCCATTCAGCATAGGATCTTCAGAGTGAGGGCATTTTCTGAAGAAAAAAAGAGCATCATATCCTACAAGATAGAAAAATACTACCTGCTTCTTCTCTCCACAGCCTACGCCTACTCTTCTTTAAAAAAATTTTTTGATTGCAGTGAAAACACTTAACATAAGATCTACCACTGTAACAGATTTTAAAATAATGATACAGGTTAATGGTGTAGAGCACATCTCTAAAATTTATTCATTTTGCCTAACTGAAATTTTATACCAGCTGATGAGCAACTTCCCATTAACCTTTCTCTTAAGCGTTGGTAACCACAAATCTATTCTCTGCTTATTATATGTTTCACTATTTCAGTAAATCATCTAAGTGGAATCATGTAATAATTATTGTTTTGTGAATCACTTACTTCACTTAGCATAGTGTCTTGAGCTTTATCCATGCTGTCATATATTGCAGGGTTACTTTCTTTTTTTTGGTAAATTGTTTTATTGGTACATTTTAGGTATACAACACAATTACATTCCTCATTGGGAATTGTACCTTTACATAATGCATCTTGGTTCTTATTTTTTTCCCTATTCCTAGCCCTCCCTTCACTCCCTCCACGCTTCCCTATTTTCAAAGACTTTATTTCCATTTTTTCCATTTCTCATCATTTTTCCTTTCCCTTCTTTGCTTTCCCATGCCCCTCCCCACTACCCATACCCCTTTGGACATTTTCTTCCTATTTTGCATTATTGATTATTCATTCTAATCATTGGTACATTTTAGTTATACAATATAATGGCATTCATCATTGGAAATTTGCACTTTTACATAATCTCTCTTGGTTCGTATTTTTGACCCTTGCCCAGCCCTCCCTTCAACACCTCCATTCCTCCCTATTTACAAAGATTTTGTTCCTATCTCTCCATTTACTCATATTACTGCCATTCCCTTATATCCTTTCCCCTAGCCCTCCCACTTCCTTCCCCTTTGCCCCTTTTCTTCCTATTTCACATTACCTATTACGCATTTTGTTCCTTATTTACACTTTCAGTTTCTCACACCAGAGAAACTATTCAGTATTTATACATGTGTGTCCTATTTATTTCACTTAAGAATATTGCCTCAATGTGCATCCACTTAGCTATAAATGTCTCTAATTTCTCATTTTTTATGGCTGAGTAGCACTT
>NW_004625030.1:108464-131952 GCF_000247695.1 Heterocephalus glaber
TCAGTGGGTCCAGGTGGTTGAGTATCAGAGTGTTCCATCTCATTTCCCTTTGGGGTTGCTGTAGGTGATCTGGAAGTCTAGTTTTGAGACTTATTTACGTGTTTTCTCATTTTGACGGGGTGGAGGAGGCTGTTGGCGCCTGCACCGATGACCTCCTCTGAGCTGGGAGAGGTGAGACAGGGGCCAGGAGCAGCAGTAGGGATGGTGGCCCAAAAGCCCTTTCCTGTGGGCTTGGAGCAGCGGGAGGGATAGTGGCCGGGAAGCCCCTTCCTCTGGACCAGGAGCAGTGGGAAGGCGGCTCAGAAGCCTCTACCTCTGTGCGGGGAGCGGCAGGACTCAGTACGGTGGTCTGGTGGTCCAGTGTCCTCTGTGTCTTTGTAGTGTGGAACCAGGTGGCTCCCTGTCTGCAGCAGGCTGATTCAGCATCAGGATTTCTTTCTTTTTTAAGGCTAAATAATTGTTCACTGGATGTATATGCCATATTTTAATTCAATCATTCATCAGTGGACATTTAGGTTGTTTCCATGTTTGGTTATTTTGAAGACCGCTGCAGTGAATACAGGAGTGCTACCCTGATTCCAGTTCCTTTGGTTAAATACTTAGGAGATGGCTGGGTCATATAGTACTTCTGTTTTCTAATAATTTGAAGAACTTCGATATGATTTTCCATATACTCTATACTGTGTTTCGTTCCCACAAACTGTGGACAAGGGTTTTAATTTCTTCACAACCTTACTAGTGCATATTTTTAATAGCCATTCTAACAGATGTGGGATGATATCTCATTGTGGTTTTGATTTGCATTCTTCTGATACTTGGTGACATTAGGCATCTTTATATATACCCTTCTCCATCTATAGTCTTCTTTAAAGAAATGTTAATTCAATTTCTGAAACCACTTTAGAAGTTATTTAAATTAGTTGTTTCTTGTTTATTTTGTTTTGTTATTGAGTTACAGGAGTTCCTTACATTTTGGAAATTAAAATTGTCCCTGTTTGAAGATGACACAATCTTATATCTAGAAAACCCTGCTCATTACAAATTTGGAATAAGTAAATTCAGTATAGTTTCAGAATATAAAACCAACACACAATAAATCATTGCATTTTGTACACTAATAAATTATCTAAGAACAAAGTTAGATAAATAATCCCATATTTTATAGGATTAAAATAAAATACTTTTAATTAGCTTAATTAAGGAAATATCAGACTCATACATTGAAAACTACAAAACATCTATGAAAGTATTTTAAAAGTTATAAGAAAATGGAAAGACATCCAGTGTTCATATGTTAAAAGACAATATTTTCCCACTTCTTTATTAGTATATGTTTGTGATACAGGGTAAATTTGTTCATCATGAGAGAATTGGTATATATACATGTAACATCTTGATCCTTTTTACATTCCCTTCATTTCCCTTCCCTCCTGTCTCTCCTTATCCCTAGATCCCCTTCCCATTCTTTCACAGAAACAACTCTTTGATTCATTGATCCTTTGCATTGTTTTGTTTAGAGAACTTATGATTTTAAAAACATACATATTGCCAGCTGTGGTGGTGGATACTTGTAATCCCAACACTCACGTGGCTAAGGCAGGAAGATTGCTGTGAGTTTGAGGCCAGCCTAGGCTACATAGCAAGACCCTGTCTCAAAAAAATTTTAATTAAAAAATTTAAATATACATATTACTCAAAACAACCTACAGAGCCAATGCAATTCTTATCAAACTCCCGATGGTGGGAGTGGGAGTATAGCTCAGTGGTGGAACACTTGCCTAGCATGTGCAAGCCCCTGGGTTAAATCTTCAACACCATAAATTTTTTTAATCCAATGATACATTTTTCAGAACTAAAAACAATCTTAAATATATATGAAATCACAAAGGACCCCAAACAGCCAAAGTAATCTTGAGAAAATAGAAAAAGGCTGGAACCCACACACTTCCTGACTGTGAAGCATATTACAAAATTCTAGTAATCAAAATAATATTCTACTGGCATAAGGACAGTGGAAAAGAATTTAAAATTCAGAAATAAACACATATATATGCCCAACTGATCTTTGACAAGGGTGTTAAGACTACACAACTGGGAAAGAGGAGCATTTTCACTAAATAATGTAGGATACACACTACTGGATATACATATGCAAAAAATAAATCTGTACACTTCCCATACATCAAAGAATCACTAAATGCCAATTAAAGACAAATTTGAGACTTCAAACAGTAAAATTCTTAAAAGAAAATATAGGAGAAAAGCTCCATAACAATGATTTTTATGGATATCATCACATCTAAAGCACAAATAGAGAAATAAGATGATATCAAATTTTAAAACTGTTTACACAGCAAAAGAACCAATAAGTAGAGTAAAAATCCAAAGTAGAGAATGAAATAAAATATTTGCAAACTAATTTTTACTCATTATTCAAGGTTCAGGACAACTCCTACCCTTTTTCTGGCAGAAACAATGGTTATTGTTCTCTCCCAATAGATTTTGTTTATACCCTGTGATGGTTAGTTTCACGTGTTAATTTGAGTGAGCCATAAAGTGCACACATTAAAAATTGTTTCTGAGTGTGTCTATGACTGTGTTTCTAGATGAGAGTAGCATTTTCATTAGTATATTCAGTAAAATGAATTGCCCTCACCACTGTAGTTGGGTATCACCCAATCCACTGAGGCCCTGGATAAAACAAAAGGTAGAGGAAGGAGAAATAGAGCCCTTTCTTTTTGCCTCACTGCCTCAACTACGTTATTTTATCTCATCTTCTACCCTCACACTTGGGCTTATTATTATATAGCTCCTTTGGTTACCAGACCTTCAGACTCAGAAGAAATTACATTCCTGTCTTTCCTGGGTCTCTAGCTTGCAGATTACAGATATGGTGATATTGTATGTGTGGTCTGTTCAGTCAGTGTCAACTGAAATTGAAAACCAGCTTTTAATTGAGGAGGAAGAGACAGCTGCAAAAGGACTTCAGTTTGAGAAGAGCTCACAGGGACATAGCAATGATGGAGAAGATCGGGCTGGCTCATTAACAAATGAAAGGGGCCTGCTTTTATCAGGTTGTTGGGGATGGCTATGGTCTGGTTGATCATTTCCCTCAGTTATAGTTCTGTGAGGTGACTCTGGAGAAGTCCTTATTGCTTGAGTGGACAATCTGGTTCCTATGACTGCTCTTACTTGGAACTGGGGGAGCTTTAGTTCCTGTCATGGGGTAATTGTTCCCCCTTTGGGGAGTGAAATCCGAATTGTGTAATCTGTCTGCAAGGCTCTTCTGTTCCTGTAACCCAAGGAGACTGCAGGTTTAACACAATAACTGGAAAATCTAGGGAGTCTAAAACAGGACATTGTAACATCTGGCAGTTGAATGTCTCCACAAGTCTTCAAAATAACTTAGTTACACTTATCTTGGTGTCCTCTGTCTTGAAGGAGAATAAGATAGGTTAGGTAGATTTGAGGTAATTAACCTTGTAGCACCAGGTTTTAGACAGATACTCCTTACATGATGAACATCCCTATATACAGGGCTAACACAAGATTTTAAGCTAATAAATGAGAGATAAATAAAATAAAGACAGAGGTGCCAAGTTTTATTCTACTTTTAGTTACACATTGGGCATCTTCAGGCCCAAGTGAAGAGTTAGATCTTTTTAGAAAAAAAAAAAAGCACAGACTATCACAGTGGGATTTCTCAGTTATTATAATTACATTGAATCAATTCCTCTAAGTAAATAAATTCTATTGATCCTTTTGCTCTGGAGAACTCTAATATATACTTATTATCTGACATTTTATCTTTTTATGATTCAGCAAAGAATCATAACTGTAATGACAGTTAAATGTTAGATGCAAAAGCTTTGTCCCACAGATATATTAAAAACAAATATTTATGTACTTTTTTATAACTGTCACAGTGTCAACATTAACCTTAATGAAAATATATTCAATCATATATCTACAGAGGTAGAGAGGCAAAAACAAATATATAGAGAAAATGAAAATAAATATGAAGATTAAAAAATGGTTGGAGTCATTCGAGAAATTTGAGGAACTTGATAAGTTTCACTAAATTTTAATTTGAAACATGACAATTGTTAAATTGTTTCTTGATTTTTAAAAGGATAACTGCTTAGTTTGAAGTCACACGGTTTCTCTTATATGAGAAACACAAAATATAAATAAGTGGCAAAATTAAAGATAGATAATAGGAATTAGGGAGAAGAACAAGCAGACCTGGGCCAGACAAGCAGGACTCCTCCCCCAATACAAGCAAGCAACCACACACCAGATGCATGGCGCCTCCTCAGCATGAACAAGCAAGTCTGTACCAGATATGTGGCACTCCTCCAATGTGAACAAGCAAGCCCACAGAGAACGGCACCCCCGCCCCAACTCAAGCAAGCAGGCCCACACCACACGTGCAGCATGCCCCTTTGATTGAAGGGCAAAATCATCCACCAACTCCAAGCCAACTGTACATTTTGCTTCTTGATCCATGGGCCAAAGAGATGAGGATTAACTGGCTGACCTGATCCTGGTATTATCTGATCCTACTCCCCAAAATGACTGTAAACTGCATATACTGCAAACATGTATTAATAATAAAAACCAAAGGAATTTTTTCTTTGACTCAATCTTTTGGTCATTTTCCTATTTTTATTATTTTTGTCTTTGGGGGGGTTGGTATTTTCTCCCCCTTTTTCCTCTTTTAGTTTCTTTTCTCTCTTTTTCTCTTTTCCTCTTTCAACCTTTTTCTCCTTTGCATCTTTCTTTTATTTCCTGTATTTTGTTTACTGTTTTATTCTTTTTCTTATTCACTTTTTCCTGCATCTGTTCTCCAACAAAATCAATTTCTTTTTATTCCTCAATAGGACACCCTATCTCATATTTATATCCTTCATCTTATATCCCATTGATTGGTTTTGAGGTTTTCTTTTTCCATTTTCTGGTTCCCAACCCCCTCTACTAACCAGTATAAATACTAAACTTCATGAATTTCTAGATAGCTAATTAAATTTACACTATTGCTGTTGAATACTGTTCTGTGCTTAGTAGAGGTAAAGTTGTACAGCTTAGTTAGTACTTACTGTAGGTGAATACTAGGTCAATATTTGGTTTGTTTTAGTGTTCGTAGGTGATTAAAGATCTTTTTTCTACAATTAAGGGTAGCTCATTGTTGTTCCATAGGGTTAGTCAAAACTCAATTCGCATTTGATACTATACTTGATGCTGATTTTATTTCTATAGCCAAGGTGGCATAGCTGTTGCTATTAATTTGTTTTCTTGAGATGCCAGTATCTGGACTGCCTTGGAGTCATTAAAAACACTGTGGCCCATTCTTCCAATGCAACCTCCCAACCTAAATAAATGGAGGTGGTTGAATCCTGGGATAGAGACAAAAGCCAGCAGTTACTTATGCCCAGAGGACACAAATGAGAAGGAAACATTAATTAAAGAGGTCTCCATACTAGAAGCAAAGCTTCTCACTACAATCCATACATAAGCCTCACCACAAAAATTAACAACAACAACAAAAAAGAAACATGAGGAAAAAAACCCAACAAAATGGCTCCAAAGTGGCCCAACTCTTCCAAAGCTGATCCATGGGGCATCAAATGGGAGGAAATCAAAAGCCACATACCCAAATTATTCAACATGGTATCATGAGAGAAGATAAAACATATCAATAAGGCATTTGGCAAACTCACAGATGATATAAGTAAACAGATATTGGAACAAATTAACGAATCAATCAGCAAGTCTTCAGACACTAATAAAAAGCTAACAGAGCTAAACAAGATGATGCAAAATATGAATGACCACAAAAGAAAAGAATTGGGGTCCATAAAAAGGCTTCAAATAGAAATTGAGGAGATTAAAAATTCTATTAAAAGTCTCTCTTGGTTCTTGTTTTTCACCCTTGCCCAGCCCTCCCTTCAACCCCTCCAGCCCTCCCTATTTACAAAAATTTTGTTCCTATTTTTCCATTTTCTCGTATTAATCCCATTCCCTTCTATCCTTTCCCTTAGGGTGAAAAACAAGAACCAAGAGAGACCATGTAAAGGTGCAAATTTCCAATGATGAATGTCATTATATTGTATACCTAAAATGTACCAATGATTAGAATGAATAATCGATAATGTAAAATAGGAATAAAAGGTCCAAAGGGGTAGGGGTAGTGGGAGGCACAGGGGAAAGGAAAGAAGGGAAAGGAAAAAATGATGAGAAATGGAAAAAATGGAAATAAAGTCTTTGTAAATAGGGAAGGGTGGAGGCCGTGAAGGGAGAGCTAGGAATGGGGAAAAAATAAGAACCAAGATGCATTATATAAAGGTACAATTCCCAATGAGAAATGTAATTGTGTTGTATACCTACAATGTACCAATAAAAGAATTTAATACAAAAATAAAAAATAAATAAATAAATAAAAATATGGGACTCAGAAGTGACCAATGTGATGACAGTGTCAGAACTAGAAGACAGGGCTGTTGTCAGTGACCACTTAGTAAAAGCTACCATAAAAACAAGAAAACATTAAAAAAAGAATCCAACTGCTTCTAGATGATGTGCAAAAAAAGACTAAGATTAATTGGAATTAGTGAAAAATCAGAAGACAATAAAAATGGGATTAAAAACCTGTTCACTGAAATAATAGCAGAAAACTTTCCAAATAAGGAGAAAGTGTTCAGTCATTGAGTAAGCAGAGCTTGTATACAAGATGAGCTTGACTCTATCTTCATGAAGTTATTTTGGTACAACTAATTGAGGAAAACTAAGAATGCATCTGCCAAAGATTGCACAGGCATGATCTTCATCTCCAATTACTGTTTTCCTACAGCGTGTTATGCTCCTCCACTTAACAGTAAAGAATATATTCCAGTTGTAACAATGAATAATTATCCCCAATCACTGCTCATGTTGTTGTTAACAATGATCAGTTCAACTATTATAGGATTCTATGAGATTACATATACACAAAAAGCAGCAAATGATTGTTTGATAACATCATTGGCTTCAGAATACTTCAGCTAGTATTAATTTCTAGAGAGCTGTACTCAATTTAATGTCTGATAATTTGTAGGAGATAGTGTTATAACTCTAAGCTATTCATCAAATAAGTGCCATTCCTAAAGCTTTCTCCTTAGATGTCTAGTACTTTCACCAGAATGAAATGGAAGGGCTAAGTAAAGACATAAGCATTGGTTTAAAGCAATTTATGCAATAAATTAAATTATGCATTATTTCCTTCTTAAATCACCTATTCGTCATTTTCTCACAAATATTTAATTCACCTTGACAGATTTTTTGCTGAAACTCTAAGAAATTAATATTTAAAATAATTTATGGAATCGATTTTTGAGCCATAATCTATATTATATAAAGAATTCAAAAAGTTAGACCTCTGAATATAAAAGATCAAATCAAAAAACGGGCTAGTAAATGAATAGACACTTCACAGAAGAAGCCAATGAATACATAAAGAAATGCTCAACATCACTGGCAATTAGAGAAATGTAAATTAAAACCACACTGAGTTTCCATCTTACCCCAGAAAGAATGCCTGTCATCAAGAAATCAAATAATAACAAATGCTGGAGAAGCTGTGGGGGAAAAGAAACCCTCCTACATTGTTGGTGGGAGTGTAAATTGGTACAACCACTATAGAAATTGGTATGTAAGGTCCTCAAAAAGCTAAAATTAGAAATTCCATTTGACCCAGCTATTCTCCTTCTAGATATCTTCCCAAAAGAGTTAAATACATTATATTACAGATACATGCCTACCCATGTTTACAGTAAGTAGCACAATTCATAGTAGCTAAATCTTAAAAGTAGCCTATACGATGAATCAATAAAGAAAATATGGTATTTAAGCACAATTGAGTACTACTCTCCCATAAAAAATAACAAACTTGAGTCATTTGTAGGAAAATGAATACACTTTGAGACAAAAATGTTAAGTAAAATAAATCATACACAAGCTTAAATATTACATGAGAAGCTCAAATTATAAATAAAGAGCAAAACAAAAGATAGGTAATAGAAAGTAGGGAGATAGATCTTTCTCAGATGGGAAAGGGATCAAACATGGAAGGAGGGGAAGAAAGGAGAAGGAAGGGGATGAAAAAAGTTATTAAGGTGTAGAGGCTGGGGATTTAGCTCAGTGGTTTCGCCGCCTGCTGCACAAGCGCAAGAACCTGAGTTCGATTCCCGGTACCAAAAAAAAAAAGTTATTAAGGTGTGCTATATATATGTATCAACTCCACACAAGGAATGTAAACATTATGTACTGCCAACATGGACTGATAAAAAATGAAACAAAAAATAGGAAATAGGAAGATAGATCTTTTGCTGAAGACAAAGGGGACCACAAGATGGAAGGAGGGGTGAGGCAGGGAGGTTAAGGGGATAAAAAAAAGAATTAAGATGTGTGATGTGTATGTACCAACTCCCCACAAGGAATGTAATTATTGTGTACTGCAAACATGGACAAATAAAAAAATTAAAATTAAAAAAAAGAAAGAAACTAAAGTAGTCATTTCTACCATGTCATTGATTTGTTTTTTCATTGATTTATTTTAAATCATATTTTAATTTCTTTTAGAATTTCAAAAAACTTTAAAGGTGGGTTGGAGATCTTTTTACTTGTTGAAAGGAAAATGTATTACGAGAAAAGATTGAGAAGTATTGTTTCATATTACTTACCTAAATTTGTATTTCTGGTAATAAGACAAGACCAAAAAAGATTCCTTGTGTCTCTTCAGCTTGATTCAAACATAGGCCCCTGAGGGGCCTGCCAATGGGCCCAGAAAGCATTTATCCCAACAGGAACATGCCACCTGCCACTTTCCAATCAGTAAAATTACTGCCAAAACCACTCAAGTACTCATATCTCCCCAAGGGATTGCCATTTTTTTGACTCAGCAAGTAACCATGCAGACTAATTCTAGTGTCTCATCCATTTTAGAATCTTCTTATAACAGCAGTAGGAGAGGCTTTATCTTATACAGATGCTCCGAGCACATTTCCCTCTTCTACCCATAAAAACAAATACAGAATGATTGTCTGACTCAGTTCCTATTTTGCCTTCTGTCTCTGCTACCCTAATAGAGGCAGTTGTCTCTCTTCATATGTGCTTATACATGCCTCCTTTGAGGAAAAATAGATGTAAGTCTTGTTTTAGAAAGCCAGTCTAAGATGTATCTACTATCTTTTCATACAGAGTCTTCCTGTTGTAATATTCCAATGTAAAGGAAAAGAAGAATTTGCATAATATAAAGATACATACAAATTATTTGACCAAACAAAAATCGCAGAGGATAATTGCATATTTTTAAGAATGAATTATTCCAGTAATATCTAATGTTTTGAACTATTTTCCCATTAGTTGGCTTCAGGAGATATATTTGCTCTAGCCTTTTCTTTTTCATTACTAATGTTGCAGGTCTTGTAAGAGAAATATAAACCATGTTAGGAAAGTAAAGTGACTCATACATTTCCTAAAAATCAGAGCCATTACAAAGGCTTCTGAAGATGGTGACAGGTTCCATCTGTGATCCACTGGATGTGAGAAACAGGAAATCCTGCAAGGAGCTTTGAGAACTGGAGTTTATTGTGAGGATAAACAAGCGCTGAAACAGGAAAAACATTTGGAACCATGGAAAATCTGGGGATTGGTTACCTTCCGAATCAGAGGCCATATGATCTTTTGCTTATAGCTTTTCTGTAGCTCTCAGAGTATATACTTCCTCAGAATCTGGCCTGCTATGGTCACCTCCAAGCCTCTGACTCTAAATCATGAAATCCCTCTCTGTACAGTCTTTTGATCTCAGCTTGCTGATGCTAATTGTCTTATTGTCTCAGTTCAGATTCCCAGGAAAGGAAATCTGAGAGACCAACAAAAATTTTCTAGCCATGCTATAGGTCAGGTACATATTCCATGCCCTTACCAACTATGTTCCAAGAGGTAGATTCACCTGACCTATGTAAGACTTTCACTCCTGGAGGGGTAGAGAGTAGGAAGCTTTTCTAAAAAGGAACTTAAAAATACAGACAGGAATAAAGGAAAAGAAGGCAATTCCCAGTGAGATGGATTAGAAGGATCTAACCATCCCCAAGTGATACTTTTCCTTTTTCCTTGCAAAAGCATTGACCAAAGAGTAGGTGCCGGATTGGATTATGGAAAAAGGATACCAACTTTATATTGAATTATTATACTGAATTCATTAAGAATCAAGGTTTCGGCGCATGCCCGGGAGGCGGGCCGGGGCAGCTCCAGGAGGAAGGCAGAGAGCAGGGTACTTTTGGAGAGCGATAATGGAAAAGTCCTGGATGCTGTGGAACTTCATCGAAAGATGGCTGATAGCCTTGGCTTTCTGGTCTTGGGCTCTCTGCCGTATTTCTCTCTTACTGTTAATAGTGACTTTTCATCTGTACAGAGGCACTATCTTACTTTCGTTAATATTCATATCAATAGCAAGTATTCTCTATAAATTCCAGGATGTGTTACTTTATTTCCCAGAACAGCCATCCTCTTCATGCCTTTATGTCCCCCCATGCCCATGGGCATTCCACATGAAAACATTTTCATCAGAACCAAAGATGGAGTACGTCTGAATCTTATTTTGATAAGATACACTGGAGACAATTTGCCCTACTCCCCAACTATAATTTATTTTCACGGGAATGCGGGTAACATAGGGCACAGGTTACCAAACGCACTGCTCATGTTGGTTAACCTCAAAGTGCATCTTCTGCTGGCTGATTATTGAGGATACGGAAAAAGGGAAGGGGAAGCCAGTGAAGAAGGACTCTGCTTAGATTCGGAAGCTGTGCTCGACTATGTGATGACCAGACCCGACACTGATAAAACGAAAGTTTTTCTTTTTGGCCATTCCTTGGGGTGGGGGGTGGCTATTCATTTGGCTTCTGAAAATTCACAAAGCGTTTCGGCCATTGTGGTGGAGAACACGTTTTTAAGCATACCGCATATAGCCAGCACTTTATTTTCCTTCATCCCAATACGTTACCTCCCTTTGTGGTGCTACAAAAATAAATTTTTGTCCTACAGAAAAATTTCTCAGTGCAGAATGCCTTCGCTTTTCATCTCCGGGCTCTCTGACCAGTTAATCCCGTCAGTGATGATGAAGCAGCTCTATGAGCTCTCCCCAGCTCGGACTAAGAGATTGGCCATTTTTCCAGACGGGACTCACAATGACACGTGGCAGTGCCAAGGTTACTTCACTGCGCTTGAGCAGTTCATCAGGGAAGTCGTCAAGAGTCATTCTCCTGAAGAAGTGCCGAAAACTTCATCCAATGTGACGATTATATAGTCTCTCTCTTGGGCTGATGCGTTGTATTTTAATTTGTGCAGAAGGATAAAGAATGTTCCTTCCCAGAAGTGTATTATGTTTTACTTGTCTGAAAGTGACATTAAACTTATAAAGGACCACAGTGCCCCTTTATGATGATTCAAATTGCTTCTTACATGTGAAGAACTGTAATTCTTGGGGTTCTTTCATACATTTTCATCAAAACTTTGAATATGGGTGTGTAATCATAATTTTAGTTTAATATGTCAGTATAATAGAGATTATTCAAAAGTCTCTTGTTGCTTAAGTGGTATAATCTGCTACACTTAGGTGAATAGCTGGGTGTGGAAGGCGATGTGTAAACAAGAAACCTTTGGGTGTAATTCCTTTAGTAAATACCGGGACAATCATGGTAAGCAAACTTAGTTCTGTAACTGTATTTTTCACCTTGCAAGTTAAAATGAAATGCACGACGGTATTTTATTCTTGACTTATGCAATGCAGCATTTTTAATGTAAATACCACTGGTCATAGACCAATGTATATGGGTACTTGGGTTATATCTATTTTTATGTAAACTATTTTGTTTTTGGCAGGAAGTGAAATGAGGCCTGTGTGCAGGTTGCCATTGAATTTGTTCTGGTGAATGCTGAGATCCAGCTTTTTCTTACAAATAAAGGGAACCCTGTTTTCCAATAAAAAAAAAGAATCAAGGTTTCTATTCTCTGTAGGTAATATATAACAAGCGAAGTTCTTCAAAACCAGATCATCAGTAATAACATTTTTTCACATCCTATCATTGCTATTAAAATTAGCTTTGCTATTTCTTCATTTCAAACAGCTAGAACTGTCAGGGATTGGTGGAAATTGGCACCAATGACCCAGTTATTTAACTGACAGCTGTCAAACTCCTCTCCTATACACAACAGCTCAACAGCAGCTGCTGGCACAATCCTGAGGGGCAACCCAATGGCTATACTAAGTAGTGCAAAGATTGGGGCCAGATCAGGGACCACTGCTGTTATCTCTGCAACCCCTTAGTCCAGCTAAACTATAAACATCACTGCCACCTTTGGAGATCTATGGGAGCAGAAGTAGCTGCAATTTCTGACTTGCCACTTCAGTGGAAGCTGTGGGAACTGTTGATCAAGAGGCCACTTTTTTTGGTGATCTAGCCAGGATGTCATGATGACAGCCATGGCTGCTCTAAATGCCTTGTAGCCACTTGGGGAGATTTCACTCCAGCCACAGAAACCATTTAAAAAGCTACCAATTTGACAATTACAGCTCCAGAAGATTCCACTTCAGCCACAGCAACTCCAAACATCTTGCAAGGACTCTAAGATGTGTCCACTTCAGCTGCCCAGGCCATGCAAATGACTCAGCCCACATTGCATATATCCTCAATCCGGTCTATGAGGAGCACCTTCCCTGTTCAGGAGACTGCACATGTGTGAGCCTGACTTTGATCCTATAAAAGCAACCGTCCTCTGACCTTCATTAGGCCAATCTAAGGAACCTCCCTCCAGTTCATGGCCTCATTGTACTGCAGCACAAGCCACAATAAAGCCACTTCTATGTGGTTTTACTTTGCCACTTTATGATTTCTATCTCAAATTGAAGAGGCTTAGCTGGCAACACTGAGGACTACTGGCCCTGAGAATACCTCGCAGTTGAAGAGCTGAGAGTGTGGGAGATGGGAACTAAGAGCTATGGACAGCTGTGAAAAGCTGAAGAAGGGCTGAAGAAGGGCTGCAGAAGAACTGTTGGAGGATGCTAGTTCTGGCCACTGAAAGAGCTCCAGAGGGCCACTAGTAACTATGAGCTCCAGCTGCTGAGGAATTGTGGGTACCCAGGGTATAGGGCTATGCTAGGAGCCAAGAGCCAAAAATATCCAAAGCTTAGCACTGTAACACTAAGATCAGAGAGCTATTGGTGCTCAGAGCTCAGGTGTTGGTCCTAAGGAGCTGCACACTGCCTTTTCACAAGTTTTGTCCAAAATGAGCAAAAGAACCCTCAGTTGGTAGGTAACATAAGCTTTCATTTCTCAAAGAATATAAAAAAAGTAGCATCTATCAAAATCAACTGTCTCAGAACATTGAAAAACAATCAAAAGTTTACAGCAACACTGAATCAAGAAAAAACACCTTGAAAACAGGAAATTTTTGTGCTGCCCTTACGCCAATGCCTCCCTGGCACAACAGGAATCTTAGCCCACATTCACAGCAATGGATTATGCTTGCTAGTTCCCGGAGAACAGAGCAGAGATTATTTGGAAAGCATTGCCTATGCATCTTCAAATTGTCTGGGGCAGGTTACTTATACAGGCATTGTGGCAGTTAATCCTAATTGCCAACTTGCCTGGATCAAGAAACCCCTAGAAGACTGGCGGGATCATGTGGGTGCTATACTCATCAGTGAATACACTGATTTTTAGAGGTGAATGTGCTGCTAGGAAGTGAGGCTCAGTTGAGGTAGGTCACTGGAGGATGACTTTGGAAAGTACATATCTCTGTGGTGTCCTTCCCTGTGCTCTGCTTCCAGCCATCATGAGGTGAGAGACACTCTTCCACCAAGCCCTTCGACCATGATGTTTCTGCTTTGCAGCCATCCAATCATGCATGGAACCCTCTGAAACCATGAGCCAAATAAACCTCTCCTCTTTTAAGTGTGTATGTAAGATATCTGGTCCTACCAATGAAAAGCTGGCTACTATAAGCACTTGTTTTTGTTTTTCCTTAGACTCAGTCTGGAAAAGGAGGAGGCACCATTCAAAAATATTGCAAGCCTAATTAACAACACATCAACACCTGGCAGAAAAGGTTAACCTTGAAACAAACAATAGAGTATCTAAGGCCTGAGGGCAAAATTGGGGAGAAGATCTTTAGGAAATTAGGAGATTAAATAACAGTGATCCACAAGACAAGATGCACACTCATGGGAAAAAGCTGAGAAAACCCTAACTTTCACTTTGGCTGAGCCCTCAGTTCAGTGTAAGCAAGGATAAATGTGAAAGAAGAACCCTAGAATAGTCAATCTACAAGTCTATGAAAGATCTTTTACATTTGTGTGTGTGTTGTTTTGCTTGTTTGTTTCCTTTTAGCTTTTACAATTCAAGATCTCTCTGGCATGGCTGGGGAGGTACCTAAGTGTTGGAGCATTTGTCTAGCATGCACAAGACTGTATGTGTTCCTTGGAAAAAATGTTTATTCAGATCATTTGTCCATTTGTAAATTGAGTTATTTGTTTACTATTGAATTGTGTAAGTTCACTATATATTTGTGATAGTAATCCCTTATCGGACTTATAGTTTGCAAATTATTTCCCATTTCATAGTTTGCCTTTTTATTTTATTGGTTCCTTTGCTGTGCAGAAGCTTTTTAGTTTAATGCAATTCCAATTGTTCATTTTTGCTTTTGTTGCCTCAGCTTTTGGCATGATATCCTAACAGGTGTGAGGTGATGTATCATCATGGTTTTGATTTTCATTTCCCTGATTACTAGTTACATTAAATATCTTTTCATATGAAAGAAAAAACTTCTGTCAAATAGTAGTTGAACCATACAAACTGAGGTGGCACATGCCCATAATTACAGCTCCATCAGAAACTGAGGCAAGGAGGATCAAAACTTTGAGGGCAGCTGGGCAACTTAGCAAGACCCTGTCTTAAAATAAAACATTTTAGGGAGGGCAGGGGAATGGGGAAAAAATAAGAACCAAGAGAGAGTACGTAAAGGTGCAAATTTCCAATAATAAATAAATAAATAAATAAATAAATAAATAAATGGGCTAGGAATGTTGCTCAGTGATAGAGTGGCCCTAGGTTTTATCCCCAGTTTGAAAAAATCCTAACTGAATTCAAGCAAAGGGACAGATTTCAAAGAATATATACAGCAAAAAATACAGGTTACACAAAAAATTGGGGAAAGTTACTAAATAAAGGGACCACTGCAATCTAAAACAACAATAAAACAATAAATCCTAAGTGAGGGTTTCAATATTACACTTTTGCAACTCTGACAATTAGATTGTCCCCTCATTTCCCTGATATTCAGTCACACTAAATATCTTTTCATGGGAAAGAAAGAAACAGAGAAAGAATTTCTGTCAAATACTAGATGAACAATTCAAGTTGAGGTGGCACATGTCTGTGATTCCAGCTACTTAGGAGGCTGAGGCAGGGGGATCAAAAATTTGAGGGCAATCTGGGAAATTTTGCAAGGCCCTTGTGTAGAAAATAAACATTCTACACAAAATAAAATCAAAAGTGAACCAAAATGATTCACTGCAATCAATTCAAAACAAATGAGGAAGGTGTAAGAAGCACAGGAAACAAATAGCGAAGTGACAGAAATGTTTCTTTCCTTATTAATTACTTCAAATGGAGATGGTTAAACAATCCATTATAAGCAGACATTGAAAGAATGGACCTGTGAGAGAGGATATTCAGAGTGGTGTGGTCCCCACACACACACACTCCACATGAAAAAGTAGAGCCAGAGCAGGGCCCTGCCCCATGTGAGAGAGCAGACCTGGAGAGGCATCCACCACCCCACCCCACCCCCGTGAAAGAGCACACCTGGAGCAGCACTCCCCCACCAATGTGAGAGAGCAGACCTGGGATAGCACTCCCTTATACATGTGAAGGCAGACTTGCAATGGAGGATCAATGCCATGCAACCAGAGGAACATAGCATGGGGCAGCCCAGGCCAAGAGTAACCAACTGACCTGATCCTGGATGAAGACAACACCCAGGGAAAGAAGGGAACAACCGGATCCCATGACTGTCAACATTAAGACCAATAGTCCCCTTGAGCCCCTCCCTGCCTTGTGACCTATATCCAGCAGAGAACAGAGAGCTGGTCATGGTCCTCATCTAGCAAAGCGAGCAAGGACATTCCTTGGCTTGAATAATAACCACAATATGGGAAGAACACACAAAAGGGCATTTAGTGCATGGAAGCATACGAATCTAGACATAGAGATTATATTTAGCTGGATCCCAAGACCGCAGATCAGGGAAAGAAACCACTCATAAAATAACACAGGAATTTTTTTTCTTTGACTCAATCTTATTTTGATTTTTCTATTTTTCATTATTTTTACCTTTCCTTCATCAGGTTTTTTTCAAGCATAGGGGATTTTCTTCCACTTTTTTTTTTTTTTGCTTCTTTTAGTTTCTTTTTTTCTCATTTTATCTTTTCCATTTCCTACTTATTTCTCTTCCTTCTTTCACCTCCTATGTTTGCCATTTATCTTTTTTCTTCTTTTTCATGGTCATTCTTTTCAGTGACTGTCCTCTATTACTATTAATTTCCCTTTACTCCATACTAGGACCCCCATCTTACTTTCCCTTCCTCCTTCTCATATCCTATCAAATAATTTTTCAAATTTTGCTTTATTTTCATTCCCCAGTTCCCCACACTCTCCACCTTTACTAGTATATCTATTAAGATTTGTGACTCTCTAGATAGTTAACTTTATGATATTGCTGTTGAATATTGTGCTATTGTTAGTAGAAGTAAAGGTGTTCCATTTAGTAGATATTTACTGTAGGCTAATATTTGATTTGTCCTAGTGTTCATACTATAATTATATAGCTCTTTTCTCTGAACAAAGGTGATATTTAATGGGTCTTTGTGGTTTGTCAATATTTAGTTTGTATTTAATGCTATAATTTATGCTTATTTTATTACTATAGCCAAGGTTTCATAGCTATTGTTATTAACTAGTTTTCTTGAGGTGACAATATTTAGATGGTCTTGGGGTCATTAACAACACCATAACCCATTCTGGGAGAATTGGGTATTGTGCCAAACATGTTACAACCTCCCATTTAAGGCAAAGGGAGGTAGCTGGATCCTAAGACAAAGACAAAGGCCAGTAGTTAGCCATGCCAAGAGAACACCACTATCTCCATACTGGAAACAAAGCTTTCCACTGCAGTAGCCCCACAGCCTCAACACAAAACAATCAAACAAACAAAAATAGAAATGTGACAAGACAAGACAACAAAATGTCTCCAAAAGCTCCCAATTCACCCAAACCTGATCCTAGGGCATCGAAAGGAAGGAAACCAAAACCCTCACACTCAAATTATATGAAATGCTATCAGGGCTAAAAAAAAAAAAAAAACAGTTCAATAAGGCAAGTGGCAAGATCACAGAAGATGTAAGTAACAAGATATTGGGCCAATTAAATAAAACCATCAGCTAGTCTAAAAAAGACACTAATAAAAAGATATAAGAGCTAAACAAAATAATTTAAAATGCATGATCAGCATAGAAAAGGATTAGAGTCAATGAAAAGGCTGCAAATTGAAATTCAGGATATTAAAAATCCTAGTAAAAGTATGGGCAGCAGAAGTGACCAATTTGAGGACAGAGTCTCAGAAATAGAACAGTTAATGAGAAACATCTTAAAAATAACAATAGAACATGATAAATGTTCTCTTAGATGATGCAAAGGAGACTAATCTAAGACTAATAGACATTAATGAAAAAAGATAGCACAAATGGCATAAAAAATCTAATTACTGAAATAATAGCTGAAAACTTTTCAAATAAAGTAAAAGAATTTAACATACAGAAAAGTGAAGCATATAGAATGCCAAATAACTACAATCAGGAAAGAACTTCTCCATGGCACATCATAGTCAAAATCTCAGAAGTCCAACCTAAGAACAGAATCTTAACAAGCGGTTTAAGCAACAGATCACTTATAAAGGAAAATGCATTAAAATTACAGCAAAGTTCTCAAAACAAAACTTAGAGGCCAGGAGAGTTTGGAGTGAAGTGTTTCAAGCCCTAAAACAATTTCCACCCCAGGTTGATATATCCTGAAAAACTCTTTCAAAATTGATGAAGAAATAAGATACCTTAATGATTAAGAGAACTAAAGAAATTCATGACCACAAACTAGCACTTCAAAAAATTCTCAAGGATACTGTAGCAAAAGACAATGACACTAACATGACAAAAAGTCTAATAGAATGAATACACAGGTAGAATGAGCAGTTAAGTAGAAGGGAAAGATAGGGAATCAACAATAGGAAATTAAGGCAATGGCAGGAATAAGTCGATACATATCAAGAATAACTCTCAATATGAATGTTCTCAATTCCCCAGTCAAAAGACACAGATTAGCAAAATTGATCAAGAAATAAAATCCAACAGTATGCTTTATACAAGAAACATATTTAACCCCAAAAGAAACTCATAGAGTAAAAATCAAACAATGGAAAACAATATTTCATGCAACAAAAACCAAAACAAAAAGCATGTGTAACTATGTTATATTCAGACAAAGTGCACTTCAAGCCAAAACTGATCAAGAGGCAAAAAAGGTCACTATATATTGGTTAAGGGAATAACCCAACAGGAAGAGACAACTTATTAACATATATGCACCAAACAACAATGCACTCAACTTCATAAAACAAGTATAGTATTACCGTACATAAAAGATCAATTAGACATAAACACAATTATAGTGGGGGACCTTAATAACCCACTATCACAAATAGATAGATCAGCTAAACAAAAAAATCAACAAAGAAATATCAGAGTTGAACAAAACCTTTGTACAAAGGGAATTATATAGGCATTCCGCATTTAGCAACTGAGTTCTGTTCATGCAAATATAGTATGAAACTAGAAATCAGTAACAAAAGGAAAATTGGAAAATTCACAGATACAAGGAAATTAACCATGCTCCTGAACAATAATGAGTCAATGAAGAAATTAAGGGTAATTAACAAATATTTTGAGACAAAAATGGAAACACAACATACCAAAACTTATGGGATGCAGCTAAAGATGTTCTAAGAGGAAAGTGTATAGCAATAAATGCCTATATGAAAGAGAAGATCCCAAATAAACAACCTAAAATTATGCCTCAAGGAACCAGTAAAAGAACAAAGAAAACCTGAAAAACATCTAATAAAAGTCAGTAAATGAAGGGAGAATGAGCATTAAAAATAAATCTAAAAATATATTACCTCAAGTAAAAACATACTGCTAAAGAAGTACTTAAGTAAGGTTCAAAACATGCAAATAATAGCACATACTGTTTACACTGTATATTACATTATAAATTTTTTTTTTTGGTGCCAGGGATGGAACTCAGGTCCATTGCGCTTGCGCAGCAGGTGGTGAAACCACTGAGCTAAATCCCCAGCCATAAAATTATTTTTAAATACTCAGAAATAACAGAATAGGCATACAATAATGTTTTAGCTCTTTCAAAACTAATTGGTTGCATTACACTATTCTCTACAAACTTTCAGTCTTGTTTAACACTTTTCAAGATAAAGTTGCTATAACAAACAAACACTAAAAAAACAACTGAACAAAGTTTGAGACAACTGGAGAAATTTGGTTATAGGATGAGTACTAGATAACACTAAGAAATTTTCACTAACTCTGTCAGGTGTCTTACAGTCATGTAAAAGAAACAACCTCAGTGATACACACCACATTACTTAAACTGAAACAACTTGATGTCTAGGACTTTCTTTAAAATATTCTAGCAAAATTAATAAAGAAGGTGGAGGAGAGACGAAAATTAGATTGACAAAATGTCGATAATTTTTAGAGCTGAATAAAAGTAACATGAGTATTTATTATACTATATAAATTACTTGGGCAGATTTTTAAATTTTTCATAGTAAATATTTATACACCATATTATACTGCATTATAATAAAATATTATTTGAAAAAATTGGAAGTAGGTACACACATATTCATCATATATTTCTATTTTTCTTATGTTTGAAATATTGTTTAATTTGAAAATGAAAAAAATGATTATCCTGAACAGTAATTGTATGTGGGACTGCATGTGAGGACACTGTAATATTGATTACATAATAAATGACTGCTTAAACAGGCCAAAAAGAGGAAAACAGATTTATTAGAAAAAAAATTTACCCCTTCCTCATGTGAGCCTTACCAGTGTTTTACAACTATTTCTATGATCTAGAATCTTAAAACCTCAACAGAGGCCTACATGTCCTGCAAAGTAGACTTTTCATATGTTCCAGGAAAACCCCAAGACCTCAAATTCATTTCTAAACTAGAATGTACAAGATACAGGAAACTCCTAAACTTTTTTTTCCTATTGTATTGTACAGGTTGTCATGCCCTTTTAATATAATGCTTTCTTTAACCCCCAAAGAATTCCATCTTTGTTCAACCTCCATGGTGCTATGAAGTATGGTAAATAAAATATGATCCTCTTGGAGGAAAGCTGTTTGTCTGTAAGAAGTAATTTACCTCTTGGAGCCAAACCACACCATTTCACTCCCAGAGAACTATATGTTTTATCCTGTCAAAACATAAGACTGTGTATAGGAAAGGTGGAATGAGAGGATTTGCCAAATTAATGAAGCAGGAATCACGGGAAAATAGAAAAAGCAGCAGGCCTGGAACCAGCCCAACACCTATTAGCTACATAGCCTTGGACAAGCCATTTTAAACATTACTGCATTTCAGAAAAGTTATAGTTGCTTTTATCAGTGGTTTCCAACCTTGACTGTGTCTCGGAAATCCTAGAGAGGTTTTTAAAAATTCCAGTGCCTAGTGCCCATCCTAGTCAAAATTCTCTGGGGTAGATCTTAAGCAAAAAACATTCTTAATGTGCCTCAGGTAATTCTTATGTGCCGTCATGGTTGTGACCCACTGGTTTAGCTCTCTAACGTCTCCTCTGGCTTATTGTACTGGAATGTATCAATACAAAACAGTAATAGGAATAGTTTTTGCCTGCCTAGCATGCTTTCCCTATAACTTTTTCTAATAGTAACCACCTTCTGTTGGAAAACGTGTTCCAAATGATTCTGTGGGATAATACCTCCCTCACCTTATACTAAGTATTCCTTCATTGATAAACCATAATATATGCAATTAAATATGATCAAGCAATGAGTTTAGCTGTGCCCAATAGACATCCAAAAGTCTTTAAGAGTCTGAAGACTGAAGTATTCAAATAAAACACCCTAAAATCAGTGTTTCAGTTTTGTTTGAATTCAACAAGAGGTATCCAGTGATAAAATTCCCAAGATCCTACAAAGCTCTATTTATGATAGTAGTATACTCTAGTCAAACTCTAAGCTTTCTTCTGTTAATATTTACATGGTAGTCATCTGGACCCAAGAAATCTAAACCCAGTGCCTATTCTTAATAATAAACACATATCATCCCAGAATAAATAGTGGAACATTCTATTTATTTGTCTTGTGATTCATATTTGGTGAATAACACTTTCAGAATTGTCACAGGTAGTTGGGCATGATGGTGTACACCTGCAATCCCAGCTACTTGGAAGGTTGAGACAGAAGGATTACAAGTTCGAGGCTAGCCTGGGCAACTTAGCAAGACCCTGTCTCAAATTAAATAAGATGGGTTGGGGATGTAATTCAGTGATAGAATGCTTGCCTAACATGCACAACACTCTGGGTTCAATGTTTAATCTCCACAACGGAGAAAAAAAATGGCATTGGTAATACAAAACAATTTAGCTATTATCCTGAATTTAACATATTATATTTCAAAGTACTGTTAGAAAAAAAACATGTTGCCATTTGGATATTCCTTTAACTTTCACAAGTAGAAAACAATCGTGTTTATGTGCTTAAATTAATTGTTCTCAGATCACTTTTGTCTAAATGCCAACTCTGTCTGCCACCAATTTATCCTCCAAATCCAAACAACAATCACATGATTGTGATTCAATTTCCCTTTTTCTGCCTGATCACTTGGACAAACACTTGAGACAAGGACATAAGCTATACTTAGCTTCAGAACTGTCATGCTCCTAAGATTTTTTTACAAGACCATAGCTATATTTTTATTTAAAACTGAAAGTTATCTGAAAGGTACATAAACTGTGTGTAATCACACATTTTTTATTGACTACTCCCATCAAAAGAGACTTGAGGGAACTGTTACTTCAGAATTGGTCTATAATAGAATACTCTCTAGGCATTTTTCACATTTCTCTTTCTGTTTCAATGTCATCTAATGCTTTCCATGTACATATTAAAACATTAGATGAGGAAATAAAACACTAGAAAATACTGGATAGATACCCATGATGGAGGTAAGGCAAAAATGTCTCAAGAGGACCAGCAGAAGAGTGAGAGGATAAAGAAGAGAAAAGGAACTTAGTCCCAATGAAAATAAATGGTGCTCCATTCCTCCCCGATTTCTACCAGCCTCCATTAAATATTCCTTTCTAAAATTCTCCCATGACATTCTAGACAAGTTCAATGTGACAAATTATTTTCATTTTCTGCTAGCTGCTAGGAATATAGTACTCCTTGGTGAAAACATTAACAAATCTCCTAATTTTGCCGTAATCAGTAAAAAGAACATCTGAGATTTTTCCAGTTTGGAAACTGTTTTCACAAAACAAAACCTCTTGACTCTTTAAAGAAAGTACACTCAGATATATAAATTCTTAAAAATGTTTTCAATCTTGAAACAAAACTACGGTGTAAATTAAATCAACCTCATAATTAAACTTTAAAATTAAATAAAAATGCTCTTTTGTTAAGTAAAGACTCAAACCAGCACTGTTTCTTTTATTCGTTTAAATGATTACTTTCCTTGGTGAGTAACAACTAGAAATGTCAAACATTTATGGATCCCATTCTTGCCATACCACAAGTATGAGATGTTAGGTAACGTACAAGAGAGCTTTGACTAAAACACACATTTTATTTTTAGCCCTTGAAAGTGTAGTATCTTAGAAATTTACATTTCCATTACATATTGTGTTTACTATCAAGTTCATTTTTGCTTTTCTCATGTTTTTTCCTTTCCTTTCTTTCCTTTCCCCTACCCCTACCCCTCTCACTTCCCATTCCCCTTTGGATCTTTTTTCCCTATTTCACACTATTTATTATACATTTTGATCCTCATTTACACTTCCAGTTTCTCACACTAGAGAAACTATTCAGTATTTACACATGTGTGTCCTATTTATTTCACTTACTAGTATGGCCTCAATATGCATCCATTTAGCGATAAATGTCTCTAGTTTCTCTCATTCTTTATGGCTGAGTAGTACTCCATTTTATTAAAAACCCACATCTTCTTTATCCAGTCACTAGTTGATGGGCAAATGGGCTATTTCCAAGTTTTAGCTATTCCAAACTGTGCA
>NW_004625031.1:56044-69923 GCF_000247695.1 Heterocephalus glaber
GATTGGGTCTTTAAATTTGGGAGGTCTGATATTTTTAAGTTCTTTATAGATTTGAGGTAGTAGACCTTTGTCTGAGGAAGAGTAGGTGAAGACTTTTTCCCACATTGTGGGTTGTGGATGAGACTATTATTGACTCAAAGCTCCAACTGCATTTACTTCAATTTTATACACAAAGTATCTTTGAAAAATCCTTATGTGATTTCTATTATGTTTAGAGTGATTTATTCTCTTGGCAAGCTTTAATAAAGTTTCATTCTTTGCTTGCAATTTTTTAACATATTTATTTGCTGTTTGTACTTCTTCATTTGAGAAGTGTGTATTCATTTCAGATGCCCATCTTTGGATTGAATTTTAAATTTGGGGGGTCTGATTTTTTGAGATTTTTATACATTCTAGGTATGAGTCCTTTGTTGATGGACAGCTGGCAATTTTTTTTTCTTACTCTGTGGGTTGTATCTTTACTCTGTTGTTGATTTCTTTTGCTGGTCAAAACCTTCTTAATAAGATGAAGTCTCAGTTGTTGATTCTTTGTAATATTTCCTGTGCAATTAGGGTTTTCTTCATAAAGCCTTTGCCTGCACCTATGTTCTCATGAGTTCTACCTATTCTCTCTTCCAGGAGATCTAGTGTTTCTGTTTTAATATTTAGATGTTTGATCCATTTTGATTTTAGTTTAGTGGATGGTGAGAGACATGAGTCTAGTTTTAGTCTTTGGCATATGGAAAGCCAGTTTTTCCAGCACCATTTATTGAAGACACTATCTGTCTTCCAGTGAACGCACTTGGCCCCTTCGTTGAAGATAATGTGGCAGTGTGTGTTTAGAGTTGTTTCTGTATTTTCTAATCTGTTCCTTTGATTCTTGGGTCTTTTTTTTTCTTTTTTTGCCATTACTATGTTTTTTTAAAAAATTAAATCTCAGTAGCTTTGTAGTATAAATTTGAGTGAGGGATTATGATGTCCTCTACCTTGCCTTTGTTTCATAGAATTGTTTTTGCTTTTCTAGGTCTCTTCTAGTTCCAAATGAATTTTAGGAATGTTTTCTCTAATTCTCTGAGGTGTGCTATTGGTATTTTGATAGGGATTGCATTAAATCTGTGTGACAAATTGGGAAATATGGCCATTTTCACAATGATGTCTCTTCCTCTCCAGGACCAAGGGATATCTTTCCATTTTCTGATATCCTCTTTGATCTGGTTATACAGAGTACTGTCATTTTCAGTGTAAAGACCTTTTACTTCCTTTGTTAGATTGATTCTTATTTCATTTTTTTGATGCTATTCTGAAAGGTGTGATTTCCCTAATTTCTCTCACAGTGATTTTTGTTATATGTGTACAGAATGGAAAATAGCTCAATGAGAGATATTTAAGTCCTGCCTTCAGCATATTTTAAATTTTTAAAACATTCAAGAAACTATTTTAAGATACATTTTAGTATAAACTATTAACTTCCAATACATTTTGTGTTTGTTTTTCTGTCTATACTTTACATAATTAATTATATGGATGAAATCTAGTAAAAAATTTAAAAAGTGGTACAGAGTATTTTCCAAATCTTTAATAAATTTCTTCCCTATCTTTCTCTAAAACGTTCTGCAATATGGATATAATTTTTTTTCTTTTTCATTAGTATTGGGGATTGAACTTGGGACCTTGCACTTGCAAGGCAGGCTTGGGAACCACTGAGCTAAATCCCCAGCACTGGATATAAATTTTCCAAAACTAAGAATATTCTCACAAAAATACTTTCAAACATGACACATAAAACTTAAAAGATTAAGATAACAGTAATGCAATACTATTATCTAATCTATACACTTGTATCAAATTTTATCAACTTTCCCACAAGTGAGACTCAGGATCTAATCCTGTCTTTCTCAGTGCATTCTTTTTGTCCCAATGCTAATAAAAATGAGTTTGATCACTTGGTTGAGGTGGTGTCTGCCAGTTTCCACAGTGAAGTTATTGTTTATACATTTGTAATTAATAGGAAATTTGTATATTCAATTAATAAATATCTTTTCATCAGACACTCCTCTGCTGATTCAACCATGTATTAATTATTCATGTCTAATATAATTAATAATATGATGATTGCCAATTGACAATTTTTTAATTTTATCACTGCTTCTAACATTTATTAGTTGTATGAAATAGAGCTTCTGTTTCTCTTCCATTTGTTCAACTTATGAATTCTCACTTTATTGTATGAACTATTTTCCACTATACTTTTTATTTTTGCTCAATTTTCCAAGATTTGTTTAGTGGAAGTCCCTTCAAGTTGTCTTCCATAACCATTTGAATTATCTTTTTACTTCAAAATCACTTTGTAAGTTTATGGCTTGAAAAAATATTCAAGAATCTGTTCGTGCACATTCTTCTCCAGATCTAGCATCAGAAATTTCTTCAAAGAGCTCTTCTTCCTTTTTTACAGAGTGATATTTGAAATCAAAGATGTGAGCTGTAGGTGTCCTCATTCAAAGTTAAAGTGTCACTGTTTCTAGGCTCTTTTATGAATAGAGGCAGGAAATACAGCTGTGCACATATATCTATTTTTGTGTTTGTTTAAAAGCAGTAACTTTATATAAATGTCCAATAATGTTTCTGTATCAGTGTTCATTCTAACCATTTCCCTATCTTCATTTTTAAACACTTGACTCTGGTAGAGTGAAACCTACTGTTTACTCTATAATTTATTTACCAATTTAATTGATGCAGCACTGCCCGTAATATAGCTGTGGAATTGACAGCATATTTCACTATGAAAAAGAAATCTATTAATTTGAGGCTAATATTGGACATTTCTGTTTTTAGATGCAGATTACAGAATCATAAAAGTAACAGGTAAGATATTCTTACAACTTTTATACATCAATGTAGTTTTATTATTTAATCTAAAAAAGATTTATTTGAATGAAATTATAATTTTTGATGTTTATGTAAGAATAGAATAATGTTTTATAACAATAATGTATGTTTATGTCATAGAATGAAAGGAGACCAAATTAAATCTAAAGCACAGAGAAAGGAGGTTATAATAAGTGCAAGAACAGAAATAAATGAGATGATAGAAAAAAATTAAAGAATAGAAGAAGAAAACTAAACACATCTTTCTTTTGGAAAGATTAATAAAATTAAGCAAGAATGAATTGAGAAAAGGTTAATTTAATAATATAAAATTTATGGGCAGAAACAACTAGAAATTTAAAAGTAATAAAATTTTATCAAAACCTTATAAAATAATATTCCAATTTAGATGAACTAAACAAAATTTTGTACAATACTGTAACAACATGTTTAAGGGTAAGAGGAAGTGGAAACTATGAATAGTCTATTGTTGAATTTATTATATAATGTGACAGTTGATTGATTGTGTCAGCTTGATAAGTTTGATTAAGAGAAGCTTACATCAGCAATCCCATGCCCTTGGGTGCCCAGGATGAGGAGAACTCACGCTAGGGCAGCTCCTCGCCTGGATGTTATAATGGAGAAATGAGAAAGGGCAAGGCTGCTTCTGTTCCTTTGAAGGAGGTCCAGTCTTCACCTTGGACATCATCTCATGCCTTCTAGTGCATACTCTTGGACTTTCCAGCATGGATCCTTCAGGCTTCCAGTGTAGATTCTTCAGCCTTCCATCTCAGAACAATCAGGCTCCTGACATGGACTTGCACAGGACACAACACTGATTGAGCTCCAGACTTTCAACTGAATCCTTTGGTCTGCAGTCTGAAGACAGACCCTCTGAACTCTTCCTCATCCAACTCTGTGGGTGGCCATTGTAAGCCAGTCTTTTAAATTCATATATATTTGTATGTCTTATGTTATATCTGTTTCTCTAGTAAACACTGACTGATAGGTAGAGTAAACATTAATAAGCTTATATAATCCAGTTATTTAAGAGGCCAGAATAAGTCTGACAATGTATTACAAGATTAAAAATTACTATTTAATATCTGCCATACATCTAGAACAAAAATTCTAAATATATATATATTTATATGTATGTTAATTCAAGTAATGTAGAAAAAATCAATGTCACAATATGGTGCTTGTTCAAGGAATGTTCTATCAGTTTAGCAGTTAAACAATTATTCAGTGTAATTCAGTGATTAAGAATCAAAACAGAAACATGGAAAACATTTGCCACAACAAAATTCTAGATTCATTAAAGATTAGAATAATGACAAAGTAGCACTGCAAAGTGTTATGGTTTGGATGTGAAATGTTCCCTTAAAGCTCACTTGCTGAAAGCTTTATTCCTAATGAAGGAATGTTCAGAACTGGTGTTTTTCAGAAGTGATTGGATCATGAGATCTCAGATCTCATCAATGCATTAACCCAGAGGTTCCATCATTGAATAGACTAGTGGGAAGAGGTAGAAACTGTAGGAGGAAGGGCCTAGCTGGAGGAGGTAGATCACTTTTGGTGTACCCCAAAAGGGTATATCTTGTCCCTGGCCCCTTCCTGGTTGTCTGCCTCTCCCCCCTCTTTGTAGGTGGCACAAAATGAACAGTCTTTATCTGCCATGCCTTTCAACCATGATGTTCTGCTTCTCCACAGGCCCAGAAACAACAGGGCTTTGTGATCATGGACTGAAACCTCAGACGGCATGAGCCAAAACAAATCTCTTCTCATTTAATTTGATTTTCTCAAGTATTTTGGCACATCAGTGGAAAGCAGACAAACACAGAAAGGGACTGCTTCAAGCAAAGAAAAGTTACCTTAAAAATAAAATAAACAAGAATAAAAAACTATACCCTAATGGTGATGTTGAAGATTTTCTCCTTAATGCTGAAGTTAGGTGGAGGTTCTCTCACACTAAGTTTTTACTAGAATTATTATCTTGTTCAGTAAGACATGGAAATAGATAAAACCAAAGAGATTGAAAACCAAGAAAAAAATGGTATCAATAACAAATAATTAGATTGTGCAGAAATTCCTAAGGGTTACAAACAAGAGAATACATTACTCAATGAAAAGGAAATTAGACTGTAGACCAAAGATGATGAAACTTTAGAGATGAGTGACAAAGCTACAATCCTACACCCACTTATTTATCACAAACTGCCAATGCTGCCATGATTTTAGAAAAAAAATTACTCAAATATTAAGATCTTATGTCTTAAAAGAAAAACACATAACACACATGCTATAGGTTCACCACCATGACTCTAGACTAACCCTTAAGATTTGTAAACCTTAGCTTCTATGCAGAATTAAACAGCACAATGGAGAGACAATGAATATGTTGGGAGAAAATATTTACTAGGCCTACATATTTACTAGGGTTATTATCTAAAATATATAAGAAGCACAAACAATTCAGTAGTAGATATGTGAAAAAATGCTCTACATCACTAATCATTAGGGAAACAAATTAAAACACAGTAAGATATCACCTCATACTTATCATATTGGTACTATCAAAAAAATATAACATAGCAAGTGTTGGTGAGGATGTGAGTTTTTAGTTAGAAGGAATAAATACTCAAAAGCATTTTAAAGTGGTGGGAAAAATGTATAAAAAGAAAAGATTGAAAAGAGAGAACAGCTGGATTAACATATATCAAGTGAACCATGGAGCCAAAAACGTTATTAAGAAAAAGAGAGAGTGATTTGATAACAGATATATCAGTTTTTCAAGAGAAATTTCTAAAAGTTTAGGTATCTAGCAACAACATATTTCTAAGGCATATGAAGTAGCTACTGAAAGAATTAAAAGAAAAATAATAGATCCAAAATTGTAAATAGATAAGGCAGTATCCACTCTTCTCTTCAAAATGAAGAGTATAATTAGAAAAGCTGAGGGTGGTGATACACCCCTGTAACTCCAGTACCCTGAGAGGCTGAAGTAGGAGGATCACAAGTTCAAGCCCATCCTGGACAACTTAGTGAATTAGGAGGAACCAGACTCAAAGTTAAAAACAAAGTTAAAAAATTGAGGTGGATGTAGTTCAATGTGAAGATCCTGATTCAATCTTTAGTATCACACACAAAAATAAAAATATGGATATAGAAGAGTTGAACAGTGGCAATCAACTGGATTAAATTGACATTTATATGGAATTCCCTCAAAGTATAGCAGAACATAATATGAAGTGCTCCAAGAATACTATAAGATGTCTATATCCTGAATCATAAAATGTCTCAATAATTTTCAAGAAACTCAAATAATATATGTTCTTTTAACACAGTGGAATTAAATTAGAACTCAGCAGAGACATCTGTATATTCTCCCTAACCTATTTTTTAAATTGAAGGGCACACTTCTAAATAACATATAAATTAGTCCCATCCATGCTGCTGCAAAGGAAAAGAGAAGTTATTAAGTTATGTAAAATAAAACAAAAATAAACCTTACATGTCCTCACTCATTCATGAAATGAATCAGTCAACCTTGTGAAAGAATACAATGGAATATTGGCTACAGAAAACTGGGAATGGTAGTGGAGATGGAATCATAGTTAGACTGGAAGAATCACTCCTGATTCTTCTTTAGCACAATAGGGTACCTACTGGGCAAAACCACCTATATCATATTTCCTAGTGAGTACAAGATTCCTGAAAAATGAAGTGATGAATAGTTGAAGAAATGGAAATGCTTATTAACTTGATTTTATTATTATAAATTATATGAATGTATTGAATTACCATCATTTACCCTATAAAAATATACAAATTTTTAAAAAGGTAAAAAAGAAAAACAATGATATATAAATTTAAAAAATCATTCCTGGTACAAAACAAAAAAGAAAATAAAATAATCAAATCTTAAGGCCCAAAGTACCTTAAACTGAATTAAAATTTACAAAGAACACATCAAAACTTGTATGCCTCTATAAGCAATGGTTAGAAAACAATTTATGACACTAAGCGCTTGCATTAAACTGTAAACACTAATCAATAACCTAGAAATGAAAAAGCAGAATGAACAAAACCCAGAGTAACCAAAGGAAAAGAAACACAACAATGAGAGCAGAAATATTTACAGAGAAGAAAATTTACATAGAAAAAATGTACATAGAATAAATTTATATACAAAAAATTTACATAGAGAAAAAGAGAATAGCAGAAAGAGTTTGGGACAAAATGCGGAAATGTAATGGATTTCTCAGCAGATGTATCAGGAAAAGAATAAGGGAAAAGCACCACTGTGACCATCAGGAATATGAGGAGATGGAAATATAGATTATTGATTTTACAGATATTCAAAATATGGTAAATATAGTACCTCTCCCATCCTGGACACAATACTTGACACCTCAAATTTAAAGGCAAAGAGGCTTTATTTAGGTAATGGACTTAGGGAATTCAAGTTATGGTTTGGAAAAACAACATGGAGGAAGGGTGTGGTGGAGCAAAGTGGTTAATTGATGGCAGCCAGGTGCCAGAGCACAGGAACAGTTCCAGAGAGGAATGGAGGAAAGACCATATGTAGTATTCAAAGACACACCCCTGTGATACACACAGACACACCCAGGAACCTAGTTTACTAATCTTCTAGATATTTCTTAATCCAATAAAGTTGACATACCAGGATTGACAATCACAGTCCATCTCTTTTGAACTTCACTTGCAAACACATCTTAAACCATACTTAATCTCCAAATAAAGGCATTAGCAAGTTCATAATTCCAGCTAACATAAGACAACTATCCTACAGACAACTGCAAATGCAATATTCCCTTTTCCAAAGTCTCAATACTTCGACCTTTTTTCAAAAATCCAAGTAGCTTCTGAGACTAAACAAACTCTAAACTGTGAGCTTCTTAAAAAAATAAAAAAAGAAGTTATATAAGTTATATAATTCCAAGATGGAATGGCACAGGGTAATCGTTCACACTTCCAAAAAGAGGGATAGAGGGTTAGAAAAAAACTGGATGAAAACAAGACTGAAATCCAGCTGGGCAAACAGTAATTCCTACAATCTCTGTGTCTATCACACCTTTCATTTCATTCCCACAACTACATACACTGCCCTCACACGGACTTCCTGCCTGGACTCTCAGGCCTTCCTTTGAAATCTGGGTTAGATCCTTCCTGACACCACAACTCATACATTCTGCCAGTAAAACCAGCATCATGTGGATGACAAGGTTGGTTGCCAGCTTGAGCTTGACTCAGTCCTCCTTGAGTCATAGGCCCAGTGGCTTCTGAATGACTGGATAGCTGAGCACAGTAAAATGAATCCTGGGGAACCAATTCCCCAGGAGTTCCTTTTTGATAAGTCATCCCAAAGACTGTTTTCTCAAATGAAAAGTTTATAGTTTTGCATCCTTGAACCTGTGATGGGTGTGTCTTGCTGATTTCTGAGGTGCCCTCAAATCATCTTTCTTCTTGTCCCTGTAAAAAGCACACATATTCTTTGTAATGGTGTTAAATCTCTTTAGCAGCCACACTTCCATTGGCGCTAACTTTACTCATAATTTCTTATGGGACAAAATTTAATTTTTGAATATTTTCTCTGCCTTTTGCTCTTAATTTGCATTACAAATCTGGGTAAAACCTGCCAACATTACTATGTCACATCCTGAACGTTGGGCTGTCTTGTAATTTCAACTCTGAGGTTAATTACTTTACTGCCTCAATCTCAGTCTCCTCCAAAGTCTTGAGACATGGGAAAATGTAGACAGATATTCTGCTACAGTGTGACACATATGGCCTCTATCTCACATGCCAGTGGAGTCCTTGATCCCAACTGAAACCTCCTGATCCTGGCTTTTACTATTTGCATTACTATTAGAATTCTGGTGTTCTGAGTTTTGGCCTCCATCTACAAACCTTTGCCAACTCTAGTAAACAAGTCCAGTGTTTTCTAAACCACATGGTCAGGTACAGTCACTGTAATGACTCCTTTTCTCTGGTTCCAATATTCTGTATTAGCTTTCTTTTACTGGACACAACACTTGATACCCACAATTTAAAGAAGGATTGGCTTAATTTAGTTTGTAATTTTAAAGAATTTATTTCGTGGTTGCTTGGCTGCAAGGAGGAGATGACCTAGTGAGAGGGCATGAAAGATAAAACTGTGCCAGAGAGAAACAGGGCAAGGATCATATATAACACCCAATGCTGTGCCTCCATGACCCACCAAGACACACCCAGAAGCATTGTTTACTAATCTGCTAGACATTTCTTAACCTAATAAAGTTAACATATCAGCATTAAGGATCATAAAAAGGAACTATTTGTTAAAACTTAATTCCATCAAATAAAACAACTTAATTGGGTCCTATCTTCCTTCATTCAGCCTCAGCCTCCGCCTCCGCCTCCACCTCCTCTGTTTCCTCCTCTTCCTTCTGCTGTTGCTGCTTCCACTTCTGCTTCTTTTTTTTTTTTTTTTTGAGACAGGTCTTGATATGTAGTCCCTGGAAATCCTTGCGCTGACTATGTAGCTCATGCTGTCTTGGTATTCTCTGTGATCCTGTTGCCTCAGCCTCTAGGAGTGCTAGTATTATAGGCATGCACTACCATTCCTGGCTCTGAAATGGATGTTTCTTGAAACCCATAAAGAAAGAGGGCTCACTTAAGGGGAAATGTACAACAGGAGCAAGAACATGAACAACCATGTATAGATGAGATCATATTAGTAGGTAAAAACCTGCCCAACTTTTGTCCTGCATAGCTTCAGTGATGAATACTACTATACAATTAAATAAGAAATAACACCAAACTTATAACTGGCAATTCATTCTGAAGGCTGTTCCCCTAACACTAAAATCAAAAGAAAACATTGTCAGAAATGAAAACTAGAGTGAAATATTCCTCACGAGCATATATGTAAAAATTATTCTAACTTATTAACAAATCAAACTAACAATATATAAATATATGTATTATTATCAAATTAGGCTCAGCCTAGTGTTGCATACTTAGTTTACCATTGAAAATTTAATAATGCAATTCATCATATTACCAGAATAACAAGGAAAATTTTCCTCATATTAGTAGATCCAATAAAATATTTTAAGAATCCAACAGATATTTCTAATTAAAAACTCTCAATAGAATATGAGTAGAAGGAAACTTCTCCATCTTATCTAGAGTGTAATACAAAAACACAACTTTTGGACGGAAGGGTATAGTTGAGGCAGGGGTGGAGAAGACTATGGAATGAAGGTAGCCTTTTCCTGTCTGTGCAAGTGGGAAGACTGAGGGCAACAAGTAGTGATTATATTTCATGGAGAAGAAAGAAAAATTCTGAGAACCACCAAAGAAGTGTTGGGGAAACTAAACAGCATAAAAAGTAAGAGGGACAATGCACAGAACAAAGTGCATATTATTGCATGCCTGTGGTCCCAGCACCCTGGGAGTCAGAGGCAGGAGAACTACAATTTCCAGCCCAGCCTGGTCAATGTAGCAATTTAGCCAAACCTTACCTCAAAATTCAAACAAAACAAAACAAAATAAGGCTTAAGGACATAGATTTGTACAAAGGCCATGGCTTCAAGCCCCAGTAATGAAAAAATAAAAATTAGTAAGCAACTCATAACAGCTTGCCCTCACTGGGAGGGGGGCTGTACTCTGCAAGCATAAGACAAGCTCCCAGGGAGTGCAGTGGACTCAGGTGGTGGGCCCAGACCACCAGCCGTAACTTCTGGAGAAATTCTCAGTCCACACGAGCTTTGCATTCATTTGGGGAATTTGCTCTGACAGCAACATCCCCTGCACACCAAACTTGCTCTTGGGAAGAAATTCAGTACATCACCAAGCAGTTTCTTAGAGAGCAATGTTTTCAGAAGTTTCTGTTGTTAGAGGCAGAATTGCTAGAGGAGCAAATTTTAGAACAGTAAACAATTGGGTTTATTGTGGACTCTCCATGGCATCGACAAAGTGAGAGATGGTCGTGTAGGCCAGTAATAGCTGCAGAAAACATCCAACATGTGAAAACTTAGATGGGGCCGGGGGTTTAGCTCAGTGGTTCTGTCGCCTGCCTCACAAGTGCAAGGTCCCCAGTTAGACCCCAGGTATCAAAAAACAAAACAAAACAAAGCAAAAACAAAAACAAAACCTTAGATGTGTTTAACAGAGCTTGACAGAGCAGAACAAAAATTTAACTAACTAGGTAGTGTTTGGTGCCAAAAGTAGTTCAGAATGCTCCACACCCCAGTGTGTAGCGGTATAGTTATAGCCAAGGAAATGGAAATGACACATGGGAATAACCTGGTTTGCTGCTGTGCAGTCTTTGCCTCACTGGGACATAAGTTTGCAGCTTTCAGTAGCTGAGTGTTTGGCTGCTCTGATTGGCTGAGACTGGCTGGTTCTTACTGATAGAGCAAAACTATACAATAAGATAGGCTCTTGCCTTGCCCCCGTGTCCCCCCCCCCAAATATTTTGTTTTGGAAATGTAACAGTTTGTGCTGCTGGGCAGCACTCCTGCCCAATCTATCAAAATGTTTTGTAACTGTTTGATCTTGGTGACCTCTCAGGAATGTTCCCTTAACTACGCCCCTCTGCTTCATTGAGCATGCTAACATAGGATGTGTTTCAGGAATGTTCTGTAACTCTGCCCCTCTGCTTTAGTGAGGATGCTCACCTACCCTGTGGATCCCTATATAAGGAAACTCTCATTTCTGGTAAAGCTCTCAGACTTTGGAGTATGAACTCCACTGAGCCTGCTGGTGTAATAAAGGTTTTTGTCTATCTCTTTGAGTGACCATTAGATTCTCGAGTCTTCAAATTGTGATAGCTGCAATGCAGAGCTGTAACACTGAGCTGTAGTGTTGGGCTGCGTCTCAGAGCTGTGTCACTTGGCTGTGACACTGTGCTGTAACACTTGGCTATAGCACCAAGCTGTTCCACTTTGCCACATTGCAACAGTACACTTTTATGTTAAATTCCAATTTGTGTGCACATTAAGTTTGAGTATAGTTATGTACTGAGCCAATTTTAGGCCAAACAATTCAATGTAACAACAGGAAATACAGAAGCTTTGATTTGGTGGTGATCTTGGGTGACCAAGGAATATTAAGATATGAAGTGAGATAGAAAAAAGTGAATAAGAAAGAGTAGCAATAGATAAATTCTAAGGGACAAGAAAAAGTAAACAAGGGTTGGCAGAGCATACAACCTATTTAACTGCTCTAATGCAGGACTGTCTTTTTTGTTTTTTGCTTTTTTGGGGGTACGGGGGATTGAACTCTTGTGTTTGTGAGGCAGGCACTGCACCACTGAGCTAAACCCCAGCCCTCTGTCTTCTTTTTTCTAACCTCTAATTTGATGTAGACTTTTTGGGTCATAAAGCCAGACATTTCTGGACATCTTGAAGTGGACAAATTCTGACTTTGCTTTTTCTTCATTATATCTCCTGAGAATTATAAAGATAATTAAAACAAACTTTTAAAATGATTTGTTTGTTATTGAAAGAACAGCTGCTAAACTAATAGTTTCCATATATCCCTCACTCTACTTCATCTAATTATATGATTATCATAAATAACATCATAAAAATATGAATATTGAAGTCAAGAAACTAGCTTTGGTGAAAAACTACATGTCCTGTTACTTTCTCATTGCTGAGACACTATACCCAACACTTGCACATTAAAGGAGAAGAGGTTTATTTTGTCACACAGTTTGTAAGAAGTTTCCGTCCATAGTTGGCTGGCTCCAAGTTAGGAAAGCATGGAGGAAGGGCATGGCAGAAGAGTGAGCTCATGGCACGGCAGGCAGGAAGCAGAAAGGGATCACAGGAGGTGGAAGGGAGATATATCCTCTGGGCCAGGTCCCAGTGACACACCTCCTCCAAACAGGCTTCATTCACCTCCCAACGTCACCTTTAGCTATAAACTCATCAATTGACTAGTGCACTGCTGAGTATCACACAACTATAATCCAGTCACCTCTGCAAAGCTCCACATATGAACACTTGAATAGAGGAGGGACATCTAATATATACTATAACACTACTGAAATAAAAATCTTATTTGGATTCCACCAGATTCCCCACTAGGGTCTCTTTTCTGATCTAAGATTCCATATTACATTTAGTTGTCTTTTGTCCTTAGTCTTTTCCAAGCCATTCTTCAGTTTTCTTTTACTTATATTTTATGTCTTTGATAGGTTTGAAGGACGTTGCTCTGTTATTTGGTAGAATGTCCTTCAGTTTGGGTTGGCTCATATTTTACATCCTTGGAATGAAATTAAACCTTTGTTGCATGTATTATTTCTAAATGCTTCACAACCAGGAGTTTGAGATGACAATAGGATTTTTTAATGGGCATTTAAATTGTGATCATTTGGTAAAGTTTAGTTTTCTACACTGTAAAGTCACTATTTCTGTTTTGTATTTGCCAAACATTTTGGAGAAAGTTTGAAGAAATGTAATGACTTTTCTCTAATTTCTGTCCACAGATTTTAATTTTATCTGCAATAAATTTAATGTGCTATTTGCCTCATTATTGCTTTCTATTTTAGTTTTTTCTTCTAACTCATTAATGAAATTTTATTATAAGAAACTATCCTTTCTCCATCATTTTTTTAGTTTTTCAATAAAAATCAATAGAGGAATATTTATTAGATAATGTGTGCTAAAATTTATTATTATCATTATGCATTGTGTCGGACAAATTGGTCCCACATTAGACATTGAGAGCCCATTAGAGTTAATATGTTTCTCTCACCATGGACTAAACAAAAATTGAAATGGATTAAAGATCTAAATATTAAAATAGAAATGCTGAATCGGCTGGAACAGAGGTTAGATAGAAATCTTGAAGACATTGGTGTAGGAAAAGATTTTATGAACAAAACCTCACTTGCCAGTGAAGTAGCATCAACTATCAACAAGTGGGATCTCTTTTTATTAAAAAGCTTCTGCACAGCAAGAGAAACCACCAACAGTGTGAAGAGACAACCCACAATGTGGGAAAAAATTTTCAC
>NW_004625031.1:86954-166985 GCF_000247695.1 Heterocephalus glaber
TTTTTACTCTAATGTATTTATATTTTGGATTTCTCATATAAGAGAAATTATGAGATATTTACATTTATGTGTCTGATTAATTTCATAAAAGGGATGCATCTACAAGCTTATTCTGGTGGGTGATTTATTTATTTTGAAGTTGAAAAATAAAATATATACATTTGACATAACTAAAAACGAATTTGACTTTATGATCCAGTGTTATATTGTGGTACATATTTATAAAGGTATAGAAACAATTATTGAGTTTGTTAGAGAAAATTGTATGGAGAGCTGAATTTCAATTGACTTTTTAAGGAACTAGAATGTATTGGTGGGCAGATCATGTGCACAATAAGGCAGCAAAATTGGTGAGATTATTTTCATTTAATATTTGACTAAGGACTAACTACTATGCTTACATTAAATGATCATGTCTTTCATTCTTATTGTCATAATTCAGGAGCTGTAGTTAATATGAATACTGAACACTTTGTTAAGATTTACAGAAAACTCTATGGAGACTGAGTTTCAGTAGGTTCACAGATTAATCATTATTCAAAATTATCAAATGGAAATAAGCAAAAAAAATGCAAAACAATAGAAGAAAATAACCAAGTTCAATTTTGTTCTTATAAGTCATACCTTGGGTTATATTTACTTTGTTGACTAATAAATCAAATGGTAGGCAGCTAACTTTGTTTTAGATTTCTCTACACAGATGTAGCAGGAGCCAATAACTTAGAGAAAATCAGAATACAATGAATAAGAAAAGGGCAGAAAACACTGATACAATTTAGGAGAAATGAATAAAGCTGTCCCTAAGAAGTAGAACTTGTTTTTTAATTTTTGAAGTGCAATAGTTCAGGGTGCTGATCTGTTTTTCTTTTTGTTTATTTGTAATTCATTTCAAAGTAAAGTGTACAAAAACGTTATTTTTAATCATTTGCTGGCCATGGTTTTATATTTCAATAAAACAATTGCAATCCAGTTTTATTCAATCTTTATCATTGTTGTTATTTTCTACCTTAATTTGTCTGAAGTTAATAATGGAAAACCAAACGTCAGTTACAGAGTTCATCCTTCTTGGATTAACAAATGATATAAAGCTTTAAGCTGTGCTTTTCCTTTTCATACTGCTAGCTTACACCTTCAGTATCACAGGAAATGTGACCATCATCATTCTGACTTTGCTGGATTATCACCTCCAGACTCCTATGTATTTCTTCCTCCCAAATTTTGCTTTTTTGGAAATTTCTTTCACATCTGTATTCGTTCCCAAGATGCTACTTGATATTGGAATGGGAGACAAGACGATCTCTTTTGCCAGTTGCTTCACTCAATACTTTTTTGAAATCTTGCTGGGAGCAATTGAATTTTACCTTTTAGCTGCCATGTCCTATGACCTTTATGTTGCTATTTGCAGACCCCTGCATTACACAACTAGAATGAGCAGGAGACTTTGCATTCATCTTGTCCTATGTTCCTGGTTCTCTGGCTTTGTAGTTGTCATTTTGCCATATACAATGACTCTCCACCTGCCTTTCTGTGCATCCAACATCATCAATCATTATTGCTGTGACTATACTGTATTGATGCATTTATCTTGTTCAGATACACATTTTATAGAAGTGATTCAGTTTGTCCTTGCATCAGTGACCCTCTTCTTTACCCTGCTCCTGGTGTTTCTTTCCTACACCTACATTATCAGGACCATTTTGAGAATCCCCTCAGTTCAAGAGACCAAAAAAGCTTTTTTTACATGTTCCTCTCATGTGATTGTGGTCTCACTGTCTTATGGAAGCTGTATCCTTATGTATATAAATCCTTCTGCAAAGGATGCAGCAACTTTTAATAAAAGAGTCGCTCTTTTAAATACCTCGGTTGCTCCTCTGTTGAACCCATTCATCTATACTCTAAGGAACAAGCAAGTGAAAGTAGCCTTTAAAGATATGGTAAATAAGATGATAATTTTTTCAAAAAAGTGAAACTATTTGAGGTTCATTATTCAAATAACAACACTTTAGAAGACTATAACTAAACATTATTGTAACAAATATAATTTTTCCATTGCTTATCTAATATTCCTACTTGTACACTGAGATAGTAAAATGATTTATGTAATTAAGGCATTTTTTTATGCTTTCAAATAATCCAAATCTGTGTGTGTTACCTAACATTTCATTTCTATTTTTCTTTGTTTAGACTTCATTTTAAAAAAAAGATGAGATAAAATCAGAATCAATAATAGGAATTTTAATAATTTATTTTTAAAACTGAATTTAGAAAAATTGTATTGTATGACATTTGATCTGTATACTGTAACTTAAATTCATATTGCAAAGAAACTTGAATTGACATGAAGTTTATTTTCAAATTTAAAATTCAGCTTAAAATTTAGTCTTTTCATAATATTTATTTAACAAGTGAGCATACTCAGTATTTGAGAAAATTCTAAAAATAGAAAATCAAATATTTGTTTTAATATTGGTGAGAAAATGTTAAACTTCTTCACTTAATTCATTAGAGATGATGGAAAGAATTGAATTTAAGGTAATTGGAAATATGTTTTGCTAGAAAATTTCATACAATGCAGTGCTGTGCCTCATCATTGTTCTAGTTCTTATTTAATAAGATTATGAAGTAAAGTCACATTAATATTATTCATGTTGTATTCATGGTGCAAATGATTTTATGAGGTTAAATCATATTCCTTTGAAGTCCTTTTCTCTTTATGTTAAATTATCAGTGTTCATAATTGGATTTCCTTGAGCAGAAATTCCATCCCAAATAAAAACTACTATTTTCTGAACTTTTTTGTGTATATTGATATTTTAAAATTCACGGACCAGATTTTAAAATTTAAAAACTCTATAAATGTCTCTATTCTGGCCTTTTTAGCGTTTATATGAAGATACTAGAGATGAATACTAGAGAAGTTAACAAATTTTTCTGAAGTGTATAGTTAATGTGTGCCAAAGTTTTAGTCTTGAAATCTTTACATTTCCATTGAGTAATAAGGGAAGATTTGATATGAAGCACAGATAATAAAAGAATGTTGCTAGAAACTATAGAAGGAAAGTTGAATTAAATTGTATAATTTAACACTTCCTCTACACATAGCCATAATTATGTAAAAAGTCACCTAAATTCTTAACATCTAACTGTTAGTGAGTTATTTTGTTGATGATGGTTAAACTGGAGATTTGGTATTAAGATTAATGATATCTCTATGGAAAATTTCTTATCTTGATATCATCACACAAAATAAGTATGATTTCATGATAGGCTTACATTATAGGGCAATGGTTTCTATCTTGGGGATACCAATATAATTATTTGCAACCTCAGAAACCTATTCTTATCCTATTGCCACTGCCTTTGGCTATTTTTATCTCACTTATAAGTGGCACTCTTGGAAATGGTTTCATTATCTCATTGATTGAAGTTAAACTAGTGTGTGAAGTCCTCCATTTACTGTCATTTACTTATTCATGTACTGAATCCTTTTCAATGGATTACACACACTACCATATAAAATCAATCAATCCTGACTTTTTGGAATGCTTATGCTTTCTGTACCCTAATGAAAATATCTATAAAGATAATGAAGAATGCTCATGAGAATGTGAGATTCAAGAACAGCATTTCCTAAAGGCTCACTAAATTTTATTTTATATAAATGTTCTCCACAGGTACTCTATTTTTTCAAAAATGAAATATCTATTAGAAACTACTTTAAACTATGTCATCAGAGAAATCAGCATAGATTGCCTTAATGCATGTTTGTATTTCCATTGATGAAAACAAAATGTTTAGTTTTCCAGGGAAGCATCTAAGATATACATAATCTTTCAGATTACAGGTTAGCATTGCCTCCAAGATCACTTTCCAGCTGAGCATTTTAGTTTAGGCCCATCAATTCAGTAACTTGGTTTGGATTGTTAGCTTAATGCAGTTGATCCAGTCTGTCTAGTTCTTCAAGCCAACAACTGTGTACCACTCTTTGCCTATTCAGTGACTCTGAATAGAATTAGAAGGATGTCTGGAGGTGCTTTGCCTGGAGTGTGGATGGGTGAGTGCGGGAACAGGCAAGTGTGGGAGTAGCTTCCTGTCATCCCTGGTAGCCTCACAAAGCCCATGACAATGGATGCCATCCCCAGCAGTCAGTTAAGTATAAGGTTCTTGAAGCAGTTTGAGAGATCTTCTCTCTAGAAGTTTTCTTCTAGAGGAAGACTTCTGGAACAGTTGTTAAAAACAGAAGTCATAAATAATCCTTCTCCTGCCTTCTGAGATCTAAGGAATTCTCCCCTTAGGTAATAGGTTTTTCTCTACTTCCACTATAACCATGTTCAGAGTTATGGCTATTCAAGCAGCCATATTTTCATGTTTTGTTTGTTTGTGCTTCCTATCATACCCTTCTCATACCCTTGGGTCAGTTAAGTGAGGAACAAGGATATTTTTATAAAGTTAACTAAAATTAAGTTTGAATCACTTAGGCCTCTTAGTGCATTTTTGGCTATGATAGAATAACTGAAGCTGGGTCACCTATTAAGGAGAAAGCTTTATTTTGGCTAGTGTTTCTAGAGGCAGAGAAGTCCAAGACCAGATGGCTGCAGCAGTTAAAGGGCTCATGCAACTTCAACTCATGACAGAAACTCAAAGGGCAAGTGAGCTTATATGAAAGAGAAGAAAGGGGGCAAGCTCCTACAATAACTAGACATTGATCTTTTTTTTTATTAAATTCTTTTATTGGTACCTTGTAGGTATACAACACAATTACATTTCTCACTGGGAATTGTACCTTTACATAATGCTTCTTGGTTCTTATTTTTTCCCCGTTCCTAGCCCTACCTTCACGCCCTCCATCCTTCTCTATTTACAAAGACTTTATTTGCATTTTTTCCATTTCTCATCATTTTTCCTTTCCCTTCTTTCCTTTCCCCTGCCCCTCCCACTACCCCTACCTCTTTACTCCTTAACAGTTTCCACCTCCAGTCTACGGCCATACCACACTGAGTGCGTCCGATCTCATCCACCTGTAAACATCTTCAAAATGGCAATTAAATTTGAACATATTTTTTAAAAAAGATATTCAAATCTCAGCTTTGTCATTAATTTTACACATCTATATACTATATTTCCAAGTCACTGTTACCATGATTTCTTTAAAAACATGGTACTCTTAGAGACAAGTTAAAATAAAAGATCAAATAGTAATTTTGTCTTTACTTGTGTCTTTATTGCTCTACCTTGATTTATGTAGGTGCATTATTTGTACACATATTATTTTCCTTCTCCCTGAGAAACATTTAAAAAATATATTTAAGAGGCCTATGTACTGGGGATGAATTCCTTAATTTTTTTTTTTTTTGAGCAAGTACTTGTGCAAGTACTCTTGATTGTCAACTTCACTGGATTAAGAGACCCACAGAGAGGTGATCGAATAATGAAAAGTTAATGTCATTGATGAGTCAACCCATTGATGAGTTGATATCTGAATAAGCAATTAGAAGGAAGGGCCTCAATAGAGGAAATGTATCAGACGGTTTGAACTTAGAGCCTATACCTGGCCCCTGGTTCCTTCTTGAGCTCTGCTCGTCTCTTTGTTTCCTGACTGCTATAAATTGAAGAACTTTCCTTGGCCACATCCTTCCACCACAATATTTCTGACTTGGTGCCAGTTAAACATGGACTGAAACCTTGAAACCATGAGCCAAAATAAGCTTCTGCTCCTATACGTTGTGAGGGTCAGGTATTTTGTCCCAACAAAAGAAAGTTGAACAATGTAATATGTGTTTCTCATTAATTTCTAGAAGATCATTTCACTGAATATAAAATACTTGGTGTTTTTTTCTCTTTCAATTTTCTCATGATCTTTTATATTCTTCTTGATCTCATGATTTCAAATGAGATGTCAGAAAGTTCCTCTATATGTCAAATGGTTTCTATTTCTGACTCTCTTCAATATTTTCTCTTTCTCTTTGATGTCATACCATCTGAACATTTTATGCTTAATTGTGTAATTTTGTTTATTTGGGTTTCTTTTTAGTATAAAGGGCCCACATGGATGGTTCTACACTGTTGGCCTGTGTTACACCTGTGGAACCTCAATCTTAGGACATTCTTAATATTTTAAGGAAGCTCCCAGGTAACCTGCCAGGTCTTGACATTCTGGTAGATATTACCTTTATAATCTAGTTCAGGAAATAAACCTGCCTTTTTTGCCTGGAGAGAAATATTATCTTTATCTTCCAACCTGGATTGGATAAAAACAACTTCAACAAAATAATACAAAACAAGAGATAATAAAAGATGTGTAGAAATACTGTAGAAAATTGCAGCCCAGCAGTCATGGCTGATATAATTGTCACCACTGGTTGTGTGAAACAAACCTTTAAGGCGTAAAGGTAATATCACCTTAGTTATTTCATCTCGAAGTATCTTAAATCTGTAACCCAGAATGGATGCAATATTAACAGTTCATTGTTTCAAGTACTATCACTTGGAAAGACATTTGCATGAAATTTAACCTCAAATAAGTTGTATTGGGTAGAAAGCAATATTCCTGCAAATATCCTAATGTGCAGGCTGTTTCTAACCACACTAAGGGATCTGAAAGAAAGATTACAGGGCCGGGGATTTAGCTTTAGCTCAGAGGGTCTGCCACCTGCCTCGCAAGCGCAAGGTCCTGAGTTTGATCCCCGGTACTGGAAAAAAAAGATTGTTGTGAGAAAATTACAAATTTACGCCTTTTAATTCTTAGCCTGACACATAGCAAAATCATAGATTTGTAGGGGCTTCTGGTATTACCTGTTAATCTATAAGAGTGCATTCACTAAATCAATAGCTTGATATTTAGTACTGAATTTTCCCAACTATCTTCAGTAAATGGGCCACAACTTGAAAGACAAATGTAATCAATATCAACATTGCTATCAAATTAAGCTCATGGTGGGTTGGGGATTTAGCTTAGTGGTGCCTCCAGGAAAGCGCATTGTCCCAAGTTTGATAGACAGTACAAAAAGAAAAATTAAGCTGATGGGATCATTGCCATCTTCTGGTATTTACCTCTGTCATGAAGGGTAAATTATCAAGTTGAATGGGCATGAAGAATGAATCGCTACTCATAGATTTGTTTCCTTGGTCTTCAATGCTATTAAGCTCTGTGGATTTGCCAGGTAAAATAATGCTTTAGATTTATTATTTTTTAGTGAGGGAGACTCCTGGTTTTCCCATGACCCATCCCATGATTCTCCTAAATGAATTAGTTATCTCTTTAATCCTGATGTCAGTTGACCCTGAAAGCAAACCTAGGCTCTTATTTTTCAAGGTGTTATAGCAATGTTAACTTAATTTACATCCTTACCAGGTCTATTTTATGACAATTCATTGACTGGCATATGAGGATGATGGGTATCAACAGGAATATAGAGGAATGCAGATATTTCAAATATTTCTGATTTTTCCAGAACAAAATCATAGTGGAATTCATTGTCAGCAAAAGTTATCCCTCCTTTTGTGTCTTATAGTACTATTGTGTTCAAAGGCACTAATGACCTGAGATGTCATAGTTTAATTTAAAGAGTATTCCAGATAACCACTTTCCCCATGCCTGTAAATATTTACTGCCTCTTAAATAAATAGCCATCCCAGCATAATGTAGGGAGCCTACTAAAAAGTCAAACCTTGCGGTGGCACACTTCTGTAAACCTAGCCTCTGGAAGGATGGGGCAGGAGAATCCCAAGTTTGAGCCTGCCTTAGACAACTTAGCAAATTAGGGAGAACTTGTCCCAAAATAAAAACTTAAAATTGGCCGAGAATATAAATGAATGTGAAGTTCTTGGGTTCAGTCCTTATTACTCCAAAAACCCCCACCAAACTTCAAATGAAATGACAAATGCAAATAGTATTGTAGTAACCTACTTATTATGCTGACAAATGCCAGAAAAATATGTGAGAATAATTACTTAGGTCAATATTTCATACAGACATATATTTCTAGAGATCATGGAAGTAACAGATACGCTCAAGCTTATCCTCAAGGTTATAATTTTAAATTACTTATTTTAATGAAGAAAAATAAATCCTAAGATGTAGGGTGTTAGTGACAGGGGGCAGTCTCATCATATTCAATTCACATACATATGTCCTATCTATGTAACCAGAAAAAACCCAGAGGAAAATCCTCCTTAAAACTATTGACATATTCACAAAGTGGTTAACTAACAGCTTTAAAAAGTATGGTAACCTCCAGCCTGAAATGGAGATAGTTTATTAAAATGAACTTCATTGGAAAGGATGCATAAGAGGAAGCCAGAGCCTATTTTATAGCACTTAACTGACAGTAGTAAGTTGTGGTTACTTATTGATCAGTAAAGCAGAAGTAGTAGTCAAATTTGCATGGTGCATTTTAGTAATGGAAAACATCATGGAACTCTAAATACTAAAACAGATAATTAAACTTTTAAGTATTTCATTGGTCTGTATAATTGAAAGGACTCTAAGATGAGAAAAGGACAAATGACTCAACCATTATAATAGAGGGTAAATTCCATAGCCAATGACAGACTTCAGTCACTTCACAGAGCCAGAACCCATGAAGAATGGTTTTTGTAGAAGGGTCTTACATTGCTATTAATATCAAAATCTTCCTCTACTCTTTCTCAAATGATGCATGTTCTTATGCCAGGGAAAAAAAACTGTCCAGTTAAGTCACTGAAACAGATTATTCAAGGACTGTGTGGCTTCATCTCTGAGTTAATCTTAATTCCTATAACTATAGAATGCTGCTGTGTTCAGTTATCAGAGTAGAGAAAAACAGAGCGGAAAGAAGTTTCATTGATAAACAGTGATTATGTGCTAGTCTACTTTATAGTGATTTTCTTGCATATGTAAAATTTTCCTGAGCAGATAGTTAAAATACAGAAATCCAAGTGTATCCCTCACTAACAATAAATCTAAAGCATTGTTTTACCTGGCAAAACTACATAAAATAGTATCTTCAAAGACCTAAGAAACAAATATATGATGAGTGATTGATTCCCTATCCCCATCTAACTCAACAATTTACCTTTTCTAACACAGATGAATATTAGGAGACAATGAGTCAATCAGCTGAATTAGGTAGCAACTTCAGTTGCATCTATCTTTCAAGTTATGGCCCATTCAGTGGAAAATATTGGGAAAATACCAGTACTAAATACCAAGTTGTTAATCTGGTGAATGCAATTTTATAGATTAAGCTATAGATTAAGCTTCTGGCACTGCCAGAAATAGTTGTCATAACTTGTCACATAAAATAGTATACTCTCATTTTCTGGGACTTTGTCATAACTTATTCCTTGAAGCAGCAAACCACAGCCTACAGGCCAATGATAACGCAAGAACTATGTTTTTCATAGCCTTCAATCTAACAATGTCTTTTACCTGTTAGAAGGTTGACAGGAGGAAGAGGAGAAAAAAAAGAAAGAAAGAGAAGTGTATGAGAAGTATATGACGATATGCCAACTAGATTTTTTTTTAAAACGTTTCAGATTCAGTATTTCAAGAAAAGTACTTTTAAGATACACATTAGTGAATATTGCACAAGTTTTTAAGGTAAATATATTCCAATTTTCTCTTTTTGGTGATGACAAGTACTGTATTACCAGTACTGTATTTTTATAAAGATTTGACCCGGCCACTCTGTTCAAAATTATGTGGTATTTTAACAATCTGTGAAAATGTAACTAGATTTCAGAAGAATATTGAAATAAATAAAAAATTTGGAAACTGATCTTTTGAAATTTTTGTCTTGAATTTCGTTATGGGACATAATGTAAAATATTACATGTGAAAATGCTCAGCTACACATAAGAAAACTTGGAAATCAAGCCATATTAATCTCTTTCAAAATTGTTCCAATAAAGAATAAATTTGCTTTAAAATTTTATATAGAAATACAAAATCAAGACAGATAATTAACATTAGATGAGAAAGAAATTTAGCAGTTTAAATAATATTTGAATTGGACTGAATATTCATTTATTTTAAGATATGTGTACATTATTATAAAACATTAATTTTGAATTATACAATTCTTCTAACCACTACTTAGCATAAACTTGGGATAAGATTTTCAGATCACTTATTAGAAGTATTAAATAAATAAATATTTGCCAATATAATAAATGTAATTAAAATAAAAGTAATATCTCTACCATTAGTAAGATTGGTACAATGTGATGAATATAATAAACAATAATGCCATCAAATAGTTAGAGAAATGTGAAGAGATTCACTATAACAAAATGATAAAAATTTTAAGGTGATGGGTATGCTAAGTACCCTCAGGTGATCACTAGACAGTGTTTACACAAATCAGAATATCACATTGTGATTCATAAATATATACAAATATATATGTCCATCAATCAATAATTATAACTTATTAAAATATTATGTGATGTAAAACATATTGTTTCTTTTTAATCCTTTCATTTCTATTTCTCTATGAAAATTTAAAATTTTTTTGCACTGTTGTAAATATATAATTTTAAATATTAAATATTTTCTTTCTCACATGCCCTGCTATCAAGTTTGGCCCATCAATTACACATAATACACATTTAGAAATTACATTTTTGTATTAAATTAAGATGTGTTATGTACATGTACCACCCCACCATAAGGAATGTAATCATTAGGTACTGCAAAGACATACTAATTTAAAAAGAAAAATTAAAAAATTGAAACAATCGGCATAATTAAAATACTATTAAATTGATTTGCTCCAAGTTTCTACTAAACATTGGGCAAAAAAATCATATTTCCCATTTTTACATCCACTAGTAATAAAGTAATCAAATCTAGGTAATTTATTAAAATTTACATAGAATACCTAACAAATTAAATCTCTAAATTTCAGACCATGAAATGAACAGAAAAATTGAAGTCCTACTTTTTCTCTGAGAGACACTTGAGAGGAAATCAGTAGAAATAAAAAGGCAAATTAATTTAACCATAAACAAAAAATATATTTCTTGTGCTTTCAGCATGAGGGACAAATAGCAGTAAGGGTTAGGATTTGGGGATTGGGCAGGCCACAGTGAAAGTTATAAATCAAGGGAAAGGTCATATAATTTTGAATATAGCAGCAGAAGGTCACACTCTACTCTTGCTTCTTGTACTCATAAACTTACTAATGTCATTAGAGAGCTTTACTTCATTGAGAAAGCTTCAATCCTCTTGGTAATGTGTTTAAAAGCATCTTTCACTTGTTTGTTTCTCAGTGTATAAATGAAGGGATTCAATATGGGAGCAACAGAAGTACTGAGCAGAGCTATCCCTTTATTTAAAGACACTCGTTCCTTTGCAGAGGGTTTCATGTACATGAAGATGCAGCTGCCATAAGAAATGGAAACAACAACTATGTGGGAAGAACATGTGGAAAAAGCTTTCTTCCTCTGCTGAGAAGAAGGTATTCTCAGAATGGTCCTGATGATGTTTGTGTACGAGAGGATCACTAATACTAGTGTCACAAGGAGTGTCAGAATGGCTGAGAGAAGTATCATAAACTCTATTGTGTCTGTGTCTGTGCAAGAGAGCTGCAGTATAGGAGAAACATCACAGAAGAAATGATCGACCATGTTGGTTGCACAGAAATCAAGCTGGAGACCCACAAGGAGTGGTGGAAATATGATCAGAAAGCCAGACACCCATGAAGCAAAGACTAGCAAGTTGCACACTCTGCTGCTCATGATAGTCATGTAGTGTAGGGGCTTGCAAATAGCCACAAAGCGGTCATAGGACATAGCAGCCAGGAGAAAAAATTCAGTTGCCCCCAAGAGGATAGTAAAAAACAGCTGTGCTGCACAGTCACTGTAAGAAATGCTTTTATCTCCTGTTACCATGCTGACAAGAAATTTGGGGATACAGACAGTTGTAAATGAGATTTCTAAAACTGAGAAATTTCGGAGGAAGAAATACATGGGGGTCTTGAGATGAGAATCCAATAGGGTAAGGGTGATGATGGTTAAATTCCCTGTAACACTCAACAGGTAAGTGAAAAACAGGAGAAGAAAAATGACTACCTGTAACTGTGGATCATCTGTCAGTCCAAGGAGAATAAAGACTGTCACTGTTGTGTGGTTTCTCATGGCTGATTTCTATTTTAAATAAACAAGAAGAGAAAATTAGAAGCAAAGGGGTTGGATCTACATGAGATGCTTCTTGAGATCATTCACAAAAATATTGCTAACCACATCCAACCTCCTTCAGTAGTCATCAGTAGTAGCTTATGAAAAGTGTTCATATAATTTTTATTCAAAACTTCACTAAGTATAAATTTTTTAGTTTGTTTGAGTTTCCCAAAGTATATAAATCCAAGCAACCTACAGGGATAATATAGTGTATTGATAATGACATAAAAATATAAAAGCAAAAATTATAACAATTTAATTTTTTTGGTAACATTTGATTTTTCCAACATATATACTTCATATTAAATTATTTTATATTATTTGATGACTCAATCTTCTCCCTTGCCTTAAAATCAACATGCAGTTGACTTAAATATCTCCAGATCACTGAGATTTTCATATCTTCATCAAACTTCTGAATATTCGTCAAGATTTGCATCTTCATGACCACTACTATTTCCTACTTTTCCCTACTTTTTCTGAAGATTTGAATTCATTTTCTTTTTGTTTTCTGAGTCTGCCATGTATTTTTTTCCTCTATATTTACCTTCCATAGACATAAAGAAAGATAAATTTGAGTCATTCACAGGAAAATAGGTGCACATTGAAAACATAATGTTAAGTAAAACAAATCAGACACACAAGCTTAAATATCACATAGATTCTCTCATATGAAAAACCTAAAATATAAAGGAAGAGCAAAGTATAAGTTAGACAAGAGGAAGTAGAGGTAGATATGTCTTCAATGGGAAAGGGATTAAGAGATGGAGGAACGGGCCCAGGGATTTAGCTCAGCGGTTTTGCCACCTGCTGCGCAAGCACAAGGACCTGAGTTCGATCCCCGGTACCAAAAAAGAAGATATGTTATGTACATGTACCAACTGCACACAAAGAATATTGAAATTATGCATTGCATATATACAAAAATGAAAAAAACCAAAAGATGAATGGAAGGAGGGAAGGGAAAGGGGATTTAAAAAAGGAATTCAGGTGTAGTATGTACATGCACCAATTACTTAGAAGAAATGCAAACATTATGTACTGCAAACATGTACTAATAAAAAATGAAAAAAATCCTTACATTGACAAATCATAATTATATACATGTACTTATGTTGATTACCCTCTTTTCTTTCATATACACACAAGTAGATATAAAGCATCCTCATGTATTATGCATCTTTAATTATATAGTGTGGTTTATTGACTATTTGCAGTGCCAGAAAGTACCTACAAAATAAAAAGTCAAATATACAAGAATCTACATGCTTCTCCTTTTTACCATGGTAGCCTCTTCTGTCTTATTCACATCCCCCATCAATTTTCATCCTAGTACAGCATATAACATGTAAAAATTATGTTAACTTTTAAAACATTTTTCTTCTTTTTTTTGTCTTCTTGTAGACCATGAGTAGGTCTTTGTATTTATCACCTGAGAAGTCAATCACTGATATTTCATAAAGAACAATAATGTTTTCCCTAAAAAGAATATCAGATTATACATTACCTTGTATTTGAAATTTATCACATTTCATATGTTCCAAATCTGGTATTACAAATTGCACAGACATTTCAAGTGACTATAAGTGATTACAAAATAACTAAGACTGTTGTTCTAAACTGTCCACAATTTTGTCCTTCTTTTTCTTTTACTTTCTCATTCTCAGGCCAATTTCTAAAATTATCTGTATGTTTGAACTTTGGCCATTTAAATATAATTAACTCATTTGTGAGATTTTTTAAATTTCAAAACTTACAATCCATATTAAAGGCCAAAAAGCATATGGGCAAAACCAAAGATAATAGGAAGTCGGGGTCACTTTTTTAAATGGGAAGGAGGTCAAGAGATGGGAGGGAAGGAAGGGAAAAAGATTTTCAAAAAGTTGAAGAAAATGGTAACAACTTTTGCAAATGGAAAGGGGAAAAAGAGTTGGGGAGAGCAGGGAAGGATAGGAGGGAAGGGTAAAATAAGAATTAGAATGTGGTATGTACTCCCACTAATTACTCATCATGCACTGCAAATATGGACTGATGAAAAAGGAATAAAAGTCACTTATTAGAATCCATTAAGATGAAAAAGCGTATGGAAACCTCAACAAAACTTGAGTTATATAGGATGCAAGTATAAAGTCAGTAGATTCATACTAAATTTAAATTACAAAATGATAAAATTCTTATTGTATACTTGACAGCATTGGTTTCTTAACCCTGTAATAGAAAGCATGCTAGCTGATGTTAAAATGATCACACATATGTTTCTCACCATCATTATAGTCCCAAAGGCATCTGAAGTTGATTAGATAATTTATTAATGAGGTAAGAGATTTCTTTAAAATGTGAAAATATGATTTTATATGAAAATTTAAAATTATATTGATTAAATATAACAACTTAATAAATATTAGAGGAACTCAAGTTCAGGACAAATCCATTTTTTTCACTTTCATATTTTCCAATATTCATTAGTACAATATATGTTAGAGCCATATGCAATTGTAATTATCAGAATAAAAATGCAATCATTTAATACAAGTTGTATATTGTGAATATCTGTTCAAACTCGATTCTTACACAATAAAAAGTTTCAACTCTTATCATACACCTGATTCCTTAGTATAAATTCCAAAACAGCTTAATGTATGTGTCCTAAAAATTTACTTTTACTTTGATGACATAAAATTTCATTGATTTTACAAAAAAAAATCATTTTTCTTCTAACTTCATGTAGCAAAGCTAGTATGATTAAATAAATACATAATTTTTCCAAACCTTAATTTTTGTAGTAGTAATTTCATTCTCAATTGTCTTCTACAGTAGGTCTCACAACAGGCAATTTCTCAATGTTTCATATCCCACATATTATGTTGGTCTAAGCCATATTTTTAACTTCTCATTCAAAACTACTACATTAGCTCCAGCAGTATGCACTCAGGGTGTATAAGTTCAAATATTTTATCATGCCACGAATTTTATTTCATTTCACTTCTCATGATATTTTTATTAAAAAAGAACATTCTCCGATGTATGTAATATTAAATTTGGAGTACATTTTCTTTGGTTACACATAAAAACATTTTATATTTTATTTCCTAAGTCTACAAGGTGGAGGGACAAGCTTGCCTCCCTGAGAAATACAATAGCTTATTTTGTAGTTTGAAGGTTGCAAAGACTATACTTCTTTTGTACGCTATACTGCTAATCCCAGGGGGATTACTTGACAAAAACAAATTTTAAAAAATAAACCTATTCCCTGGAGGACACTATTTAGGATTTTTAAAATATATTACAATTATTTACTGAATGAAGAAAGCTTTTAATCCATAAACTCTAGTTTAAAACAGTACAAACTACTTTTTGAGGTGGCTCTATGTTTTAAATCCTAAAGGGGTTTTAACAAAACCTAAGCTTACATGTGCACAAGTGTACATTGCAAACAAGAAATATGAAATTCGCTAATCTGTAGCATGGAAATACTTAGAGGCTCTACCAAAATTCTGAATTCAGATTGATTCAAAAAAGGGCTAACTTACATTTTATTTCTCTGGTTAATCCCCCGAAGGCCACTTGAGTGGACAATTAAGAAACTGAGTCAAGTTTAGAATGTAGACAGCAAAGGCATGTTATCATGAACAAAATAGAAAGTGGGATTCCATTAAAGGTCAGGATCCTAACTGGATTGAAAGAAAGGGCCATATTGAATTTCTCTAGGCAGACACATGACAGTCAAGTTTGTTTGTATCTGTTCTCTATATGTCCACATCTAATCAGTAGAAAAATCTTGTCTATTATAAATATAAATTATATTTCAAATACATTTCTTTTTCTACTTTTCCCCTGCTCAGTACGCAAACAATAGCTGCTATAAAAGACAAATTTTAAAATCACTGACAATACACATGAGACAATTAAAAAATAGTGAATGAAATATAAAATGTACAGAGCATGCAATTAGCATGATTATAAAGCTTATGTTCACGACCAACCATACCTACATGAGCAGCACTCAGGATGAAAATCAGTAATTTACCAGCGATCCAGAATCCTTGCTTTTGCTCCCACCATCCTTACTTTCAATAGAACAAGTGACTTTTGCCAGTTTTAACAAATAGAAAGTTATCTCTATAAAATTTAAAGTCAAGTATGCAGTATGAATGGCACTGATTTTGTTTGCTTGTTTAATGGTAAGAAAGATTGTTTTACTGAGTGACTACTCAGAGATTCTGCCCAATTGATGCTCTGCCTTCTTGAATATAGATTCAGTCAGTCGGCAAGTGAAGGAAAAGGATGAATACAGAATCATATGGGAGGTTTTTATTTATAGATCTGGAAATAATTTTTCTATCTTTTCATGAAACATATTTGAAATGGAGGTTCTGACTGGTCCTAATTACCCATCCTAATTTCCTGTATTTCCATTTTTTCTTTACTTGCCATGTTATCCACTGTAACTTTTTTCCATTCCTGTAGTCTTTGTTACTTCTTTTCCAATCCTCACCTTCACTCCCCACAATCCCCATCAAATTCAAGATCCTATATTAAAAGTCATGTTCACAAAAATGTCATTTTGGGCAAACTACGTTTGAGGAGACACCTCTATTCCTTACAGTCTTCATCTTGGGTTTTTTTTTTTTTTGTCTCAATCAATATTTATTTCTACATGTCATTTCTTCACTTTTTAAAAATTTTAATGCTTCCCCTACAAAATTCTATGCCACCTCATGGCAGAGACTGTCCATTGTATTATTCATTTCTAGATAGTTAAGGTCAAGAACATCTTTCACATCAAAGAGAAATTAAATATATATATATTTTTTTTAAGGGAAAAAAATGTGATCTCTTTGGAAGTGAGACCAGTGGAAAATTTTGAACAAGATGAAAAACAAAATAAAACAATGTCATAGACATTGACAGCAAGTGGAACCCTTGGCAGTGAGCATGGAGAAAGCTTGGATGAAATACAGCAGTGGTTGTTAAGCTACGTCATGCATGCCACAGACAGATATTTGTTATCATTGACAGCTTCAAAAGATTCGCCGCCACTGAAATAGAGTAATGATGACCTAAGTTTTAAACATCCAATGCAAGATATCATCTGTATAGAAAAATCTTCCAATACAGATCTTCCCAACTTTCAAATAGCCAACACTAAGGGGCTTGGATTGTACCTCAATGGTAGACCATTGGCTTAGCATACTCCAGGTTCAGAATTTTATCTCAAGCTTTCCCCAAAACAAAATGAGAACAAAATAAAAAGTACGGTAAAATAACACTAAAAATCAATGAATTGAACTTGTGCAACTTGTGCAACTCTAGAAGCATTTGAAAAGAACTTTAAGGTACAATATAAAAATAAGATAATCGGGGCCAGGGAGTTAGCTCAGTGGTGCTGCCGCCTGCCTCGCAAGTGCAAAGTCCTGAGTTTGATCTCTGGTCCTGAAGAAAAAAAAAAAAAAGAAGAATCCATCAATGATCCATCAGTAATCCATCAGAACACAGTAGCCACTTCAGAGTAGAACAAAATGATCAATTTTTTTGTTCCTTTCCCTATTTTAGAAAAAGGGAATAACCATTACCCAGAAAATTGCTTGTAATAACTCTAAGTAATTGTGTTTAAGCAAATGTTTTGCTTAGAGTACACATATGTGATGTTTCGATACGTGTATATGTTGCATAATGTTTAAATCAGATTAAATATATTTATCTCCTGAAATATTTATCATTTCTTTTTCTAAGTACATGTTTGAGGTATGTGAAGTTGATAGTCACCTTAGGAAATACGTGCATATGCATAACATAGATTGATTGTTTTTTAATATACTTGCCTTTCCCACCCACCACCCTCCCTCCATTTCTAAATCCCCTGTCTCCATTTGAATTCTAATTGATGTGAGTGGTTTTGGTTAATGATTATTAATATAATGTTTACATTCATTGTAGGAATTTGGTACACGTAAGTGACAAATCTTAAATCTTTGTAGTTCCACTTCTGTCTCCTTTCGCTTTGCCCTTATTCAACTGGATCCTTTCCCATTTGCAGAAAATGTCTCTTTGTTTCCTTCTGTGGATCCTCTGTTGATATTTGTTTGTACTTTGCCTTACTCAAATGAGAAATACCATATGATATTAAATTTGTGTCTGATTTCTTTCACTTAACAGTGTATTTTCCTAAAAAATGTCTTGAATTTGTCCTTCTCTTTATACCAAAGTAGTATTCCATTGTGTATAGATAACATTTTACTTATCTATTCACCTGTTGATAGGCACACAGGCTGCTTCCAGGATTTAGCTATTATGAATTGTGCTACTAAACATTGGTATGCATATATCAGTGTAATGTGATATAATAGCTGTTTGGGGAAGATACCAAGAAAGACAATACCTGGCTCAAACAGAATTTCTAATTTTAGCTCTTTGAGATGCCGCCATACTAGTTTCCATAATGTTTATAATAGTTTACATTCCCACCAACAATCCAGGAGGGTTCCATTTTCACCATAGCTCCACCACCAGTTGTTATTCTGTTTGATTTCTTCATGATTGTCATTCTTTCTGGTGCAAGATAAAAATCTTAGCATTGTTTTAATCTGCATTTCTCTAATGGTCAGAGATGTTGAACATTTTTTCACATATTTGTTGGTCATTGTACTACATCTAAGAAGTGACCATTTATTTCACTTCCCCTTTTTTAAAAATTGGGTCTTGTATTTTGGGTGGTCTAATTGTATTAGCTCTTTATATAATCTAAATATCAGTCCTCTCCCATAACTGGCAAAAATTTTGCTCTTTTGTCGATTTTCTCTTCACTTGACTAATTTTTTTTCATTGTTTATTGGTACATTTTAGGTATACAATATGATGACATTCATCATTGGGAATTTGTGCCTTTACAGGATGTATCTTGGTTCTTATTTTTTCCCCTATTCCCCTCCCCTCCCTTCAACCCCTCTACCCCATTTTATTTACAAAGACTTTGTTTCCATTTTTTCCTTTTCTCATATTTTTTCCTGTCCCTTCTTTCCTTTCTCCTACCTCTCCAACTCCCCTTTCCGCTTTGACCCTTCCCCAATTTCTCCCTCAGTGAGTCTGTTATTTGTGTACAAGAAAGCTATTGATTTTTGAGTGTTGACCTTGTATCCAGCTACTATACTGAATCTATTAAATAAGTCTAGAAGTCTTTTGGCAGAGCTTTTTGGGTCTTCTGTGTAGAGTATCATGTTGTCAGCAAATAATGACACTTTAATTTTTTCTTTTCCTATCTTTATTCCTTTTATTTCTTTCTCTTGTCTAATTGCTGTTTATAGAACTATATTGAACAGGGGTGGTGATGGTGGGGATCCTTGTCTTGTTCCTAATTTTAGCATGAAAGAGTTAACTTTTTGACCATTTAGCATGATGTTGGCTGTTGGTTGTTCATAAATTGGTTTTATGAAGTTGGGATAAAGACCATCCTTTCATATTTTCTGTAGGACTTTTACACGAATGGGCATTGGATTTTGGTGAATGCTTTTTCTGCATCTATTGAGATGATTATATAGCTTTTGTCCTTGACTCTATTAATATAGTGTACTACATTTATTGTTTAACACATGTTAACTATCTTTGCACCTCTGGGATGAATCTGACTTGGTCAGGGTGTATGATCTTCTTGATGATCCTCTGTATTCTGTTAGCCACTATCTTATTGCATCTATGTTCATTATATTTGCATCTATGTTCATTAGGGAGATTGGCCTGTAGTTTTATTTTTTGTTTGGGTCTTTCTCTGCTTTTGGAATCAAAGTAATGCTTGCTTCCAGGAATGAATTTTGGAGTATTCGTTCCCTTTCAATTTTATTAAAGAATTTGAGAAGTAGTGGCATTAGCTCTTCCCTAAGTTTCTTATAGAATTCATAAGTGAAGCCATCAGGACCTAGGGTTTTCTTTGTTGGTAAATTTTTAATTACATTTTCAATTTAACTGATTAAAATTGGAGATTTTGAAATTTTTTATATCTTCATTCAACTTTGATAATTCATATATATTAGGAATGTGTTCATTTCTTCTTTGTTTTCCATTTTATTGGAGTACAGTTTCTCAAAGTAGGTATTGATGATCCTCTGGACTTTTGTTGGATATCTTGTGATTTCATCCTTTTTCTTCCTAAATGTATTGATTTGAGCCTTTTCTTTCTTTTTCTGATAAGGTTGGCTAAGGGTTTGTCAATTTTATTTATTCTTTTGAAGAACCAACACTTTGATTCATTGATTTTTTTGTATCATTCTTTTATTCTCCATTGCATTGATTTCTACTCTTATCTTTATAATTTCCTCCCCTGTACAAGCATTGGGTTTGTCTTACTGCTCTTTTTCTAGGAGCTTCAGGCTCAGCCTTAGGTTGTTTATTTGAGCTCTCTCTGTTTTCCTAGTATGGGCATTTGCTGCTACGAATTGCCCTCTTAGGCCTGCTTTCAGTATGTCCCATAGGTTCCTGTATGTTGTATTGGCATTGTCATTTAGTTTTGCAAACTATCTCATTTCTTCTTTAATTTCCTCTGTAACCCACTGGTTATTCAAAAGAGTGTTATTCAATTTCCATGTGTTTGTGAAGTTATTGCAATTTCATATGCTACTGATCTCCAATTTAATTAAACTATGGTCTGATAATATACAGGAGACAACTTCAATTCCTTTGCATTTACTTAAACGTGTTCTATGAGCTAGCATGTGCTCTATTTTGGAGAATGACCCATGTGAAGCCCAAAAGAATGTATATTCTGATTTTGTGGGGTGGAACACTCTGTAGCCATCTAACAAGTCCATTTGTTCAAAAGTTTGATTCAGTTCTAGCATTTTGCTGTTGATTTTTTGTCTAGATGATCTACCTATTTGTGACAGTGGGGTATTGAGGTCTCCCACTACAATTGTATTAGTGCTTATTTGGTTTTTTGTGTCCATTAGTATAGTTGGGTTGACTAGTATTTGGTGTGTATGTATTTATGATAGTCATCTATTCCTCTTGGATTGTCCCTTTATAAGGATGTAGTGACCTTCTTTGTCTCTCTTAATTAGTTTTGCTTTGAAATCTACTTTGTCTGTAAATAAATTAGCTACCTCTGCTTTTTTCTGAGTTCCTTTTACATGTAGAATTGTTTTCCATCCTTTTACTTTCAGCGTATGAATTTCTTTTTGAGTTAGGTGTGTTTCTTGTATACAGCATATTGTTGGATTTTGCTTCTTAATCCATTCTGTCAGTCTATTTCTTTTGATTGGTGAATTGAGGCCATTAATATTGAGGGTTTTAACTGATATGTATTGTCTTATTCTTGTCATGATATTTACCTGTTGTTGGGTATTTTATTTGTTATTTTTTCTCCCTTTCCCTTTAATTTCTTGCCTTGCCTGATGAATTTGCTCTTTTGGGCCTCATGGAGTTGTGACCCTCATTTTCTTTTCCTTGGATAATATTTCAAGTTGTTTGGAATGTTGGTTTTGTATTCATGCAGTTCCTCAGGTGTTCTTTGTCATGGAAGTATCTTATTTCCCCATTGAGTTTGAAAGATAGTTTTGTAGGATTCATCAATCTAGGCTGGAGGTAGTTTTCTTTTAGGGCTTGAAATAATTCACTCTAGGCTCTCCTTGACTTGAGGATTTGTGTTGAAAAGTCTGCTGTGATTCTGATGGGCCTTCCTTTGCATGTGTTTTATTTCTTTTCTCTAATTGCATGTAGAATTTTCTTCTTCAGTTGGGTTTCTGGAATCTTGACTATTATATGTCACAGTGTAGATTTTCTTTTTTGATCATGGCTAGTTGGAGCCCTACATGCTTCACTTATCTGTATGTCAAATTCTTTTGCTCTGTTTGGGAAGTTTTCTGTCAATTCTGTGAACAAGGTTTTTTATTTTTATGTCATTTGTACTTTCTCCTGCTTTTTTGTGGACTCCTATCAGTCTTATATTCTTCTTCTTTGTGTCATCTAGCAGCTGCTGGATTGATTTCTCATGGTCCCTTACTATTTTTTAAAAATCTCTCTTTTCATGGTCACTGCCACAATCCTGTCTTCTATATCTGATATTCTGTCTTCACATTGGCTCATTCTGCTGCAAACACTTTCAATGGAGTTTTTAATGTCCTGGCTATCTGTTTGACCTGTTTCATGTATTCCATTCTTTCATATGTTGGGTATTCATGGTTTCCATTTCTTTCCTATGCTGAACATTCATGGCTTCCATCATGGTCCTGAGCTCATCTATTTATCTGTTTCTGTTCTAGAGTCTCTAGTCATGTCTTTCATTCTGCTCACCATCTCTGTAGATACCTTTGAAATTATTTCTGTTTTGAATTTTTCTGCAGCCTAGTTTATCTGTTTTGCTACTTCCCATGCTATCAGTTCAGGGTTTTCCAGGTAGTTGATTATCACATTTTTCCTCCTCATTCCCCCCCAAATTTTCCTTTGGTGAGCTGAAAGTCTGGGTTTCTGCCTCATTTAGCTGTCTTCTCCTTTCTACTTTTGTTGTTGGTGCTGGTTTTGGTTTAATTCCTGGGTTAATACTTTGATATTGCTTGTTGTGAGTATCTTTATTGCTTGCATGTAGAACCCTTATGGAAAGATTGCTTCTCAGAGGTGTCTTCCAGATATAGCTGTTTTTTAGGTTTTAAGTCTTTACTGACTCAGGAAATCTCATTATCAGTATACCTGGAAGGACAACTAAATAGTTCAATCAAGGCCCCTTAACATAAGTATTGCAATCAGCATCAACAATAGCATCAAACACAGCATAGAAAATGACAATTTGTGATAGCTACTTATCAGTCACCTTTACATGTGTGAACTAGATTCAAATAGAGGACCAGCCCAAAATATGTTTGTAGTAAATAAACCCTTCAATATAGCCAATTTACATTTCAGGATGAGGACTTAGAGGGAGTTGGGGAGGGAGAGATAGAAGGAGAGGAAAAGGTTAGAAGTGAGGCTAGAGGACACAGAAAGATCAAGAAAACTTTGGGAAACTCTTGAAAACAAGAGGAAAAGACAAAGCAAAGGAACAAAGACAAGAACAGGACAAACTAACAGCAATAGGACATCTAGAAATTATATTCATTTTTCTATAAAAAATAGTGACAATAAAGATAAGGAAGGAGAGAGAAATTAGTCCTAAATTGGACAGGAACAGGGAGAAAAAGGGAGAGAAATGAAAAACAAGAAGGGAGAGAGAAAGAGAAAAAAAGAAAAGAAAGAAAAAAAATAGGACTTTCTTCAGGATATATCTCTGCCATCATGGTACACAGCATGGGCAGTATCATGCAGATCTAAGTTGAGTAGTCTCAGCCAGTCAGACATAGTCCACTGAGATTCAGGCTGATTTCTGTCTGCAAGGCCCTAGTTGAGCTCCCTGACCTTCTGCAGGATTGGACTCTGCAAGGTCTTACTGCAGGTTCCAGCTGCCCTTACCCTGAAGCAAGTCTGAGTTCTGATGGGAGGTGCTGGTCCCACCAACTTACCAACCACAGTGGTCCACTGTGCCTTTATAGCAGAGATTTTCTTCACTTTTCCTTTCATTTCTATGAAGAATGCTGTTGGTATTTTGAGTGAGATAGCATGGAATATAGATAGATAGAGAGAGAGATAGATGGATGTAGGTAGATAGATATCATATATGTATATCAGTTGAGGGAGTATAGCCATTTTGAAAACATTGGTTCTGCCTAACCAGGAGCAGGCAATATCTTTCCATTCTCTGATACTTCTTTAAACTCCTTTTTCATAGTATTATAGTTGTCTTTCAGAGGTCTTTCCTTTCCATGGCTAGGATAAATCCCTAAGTATTTAATTTTTCTTGGTGCTATTGTGAATAGTATTATTTTTCTGATTTCTTTCTCATTGAGTTCATTATTGGTATACATGAAGGTTATTGACTTTTGTGTGTTAATTTTGTTCCTGACACATTGCTGAAGTTGGTTATTAATTCTAAGAATTTTTGATGTAAATTCTAGGAGTGTCATGTCATCTTCAAATAATGATAATTTGACTTCTTCCTTTCTTCAACATATCGCCTTTATTTATTTCTTTAGCTTGATCTGTTTCAAGTACTACTTTTAACAGCAGTGGTGATATTGGGGATCCTTAATTTGTTCCTGATTTTAGGGAGAATGCTTCCAGATTTTCCCCCACTTAATATGATGTTGGTCATTGTTTTGTCATAAATAGCTTTCATCAGCTTTAGCTAAGGTCCTTTTATACCTACTTTCTTCAAGAAGGAGTGATGGATTTTGTCAAAAGCCTTTCTGCATCTACTGATATGTTCGTATGATTTTTTTCTTTGCTTCTATTTATGTGCTATATTACAGATTAGTCCTTAAACAGGTTTTGTAGAGCAAAAAGTGTTTAAAACTGAGTGCAAAACTATCTGAGTGTCAGATAGCACACGATGACTGGTAGTTGTTTTCCCAGTGTGTGTGTGTGTGTGTGTGTGTGTGTGTGTGTGTGCGCGCGCATGTGTGTGTGATCCATTATGTATTACAGATTCAGGAAGAGCCAGCTTTAGAGAGCATAATGTTCTGTGGAAAGCTTCTTTCACATCCTTATTTATCTAAGTATAGATGACAAGATTCAGAGCAGGTGTGATCACTGTGTACATGAGTGCAGTGGTCTTGTCTGTGGCTGGAGTGTGTGAATTCTTGGGTTGGAGATAAGTGAACAAGGCTGTGGGATAGAACAGAGAAACAACCAGGACATGAGAGGAACATGTGGAGAAAGCTTTGCATCTGCCAGCTGTTGAAGCAATCTCAAAATTGACAAGAGAATGGTTATATGGGAGCATAAAAAGAGGAAACAAGGACTCATAATGAAGAGTATAGAAACAACAAAAATCACAACCTCATGGTGGGAAGTTTTCACACAAGCCAGTTTCACTACAGGCATGATGTCACAAAAGAAGTGCTCAATCTTTCCTGTCCCACAGAAGGGCAAACTGAAGATCCAGCTGATCTGAACTGACTGTACCACCATACTGGAGATCCATGATGCTGCAGCCCGTTTTAAACAGACAGAAGGGCTCAACATGAGAGTGTAATACAGTGCATAACAAATAGCTACAAAGCGATCATAAGCCATGGCTGCTAGCAGGCAACATTCTGTCAGTCCCAAGATGGTAAATGCATACATCTGGGCTGCACAGGGCCCCACACTTATGGTCTTTGTCTCTACCAGCAGGTGCACCAGAATCTGAGGAACTACACTTGTGATGTAGCACATCTCCATAAAGGAGAGGTTCATGAGGAAGAAATACATGGGAGTGCGTAGAGAGGGTGTGACCCAGATCAGACAGATGATGAGGAGGTTTCTTCCCACCATAAATAAGTACATGATGAAGAACGTAATGAAGGGTACAATTTGTGACTCGGCTAGTTAAGAAAAAGCCACAAATGTGAATTGAGTGCAGAGGGACTGGTTTACACTCATCATGGGCTCAAAGTCAGACATTTCTAAAGATAACACTGAAGGTGGATAGTGCCTAGGAATTCAGTCATCTAACACAGCTTTCAAACTTCAGTGAAAGAGCTTTCCCAGAAAGCATTTTCAAGGGAAATTATCATGAGGACATACCTAGAACCACAAGTAAAATTGCTTTTCTTCTTGGACTTCTAGACTTGCTACGTTTCCGGAGTATAGCATGATGACAGAATAGGCAGTATTTTTATTCCTGTTAGAGACCACAGGGATTACATGAATGACATCACTTAATTATACTAGTCTCAAGAGAAATATGTCAACAACAACAACAATGTAAAATCAATATCTATATTTTTACCACCATGAATTTCTGAATTCATCATTCACTGAATTTTTTACGTAACTCTTATTAAAGATATTTTCAAATGTGGACTTCCAAAACTATTTCAGAAAGTGGCAAAAACAATGTGATAAGTGTATTCAAAGTGAGGGAAAGTACCTTGAAGAGAATTAAGGACAATAGGTTTTTTACTGTAAAAAATATTTTTTACTTAATATGAACCACTGTTTTAGTCACTTTCCTGTCACTGGGCCACAATACGCAACACTCACAATGTGAAGGAGGGGCTCCTTTTGGTGCATGGTTACATTTCATGTTGGCTGGGTCCAAGGCAGAAATGGTATGATGGAAAGGCGTAAGTCCAGGAAAAACTGCTAAGTTCATCATAGTCAGGAAGCAGAAAATGAAGAAAGAAGCTGGAGACAGACCTTCCAGGTCATGTCCCCAGTGAGACCTTCCAGGCCATGTCCCCAGTTACCCGCATCTTCCAGTCAGACCCCATATCCTAATAGCAGTTAGCTCTGAACTTTTCAGTGGATTAATCCACTGATAAGAGTAGTTTCCCCTTGATCAAATCACTTTCTAAAAGCACCACCTCTGAACACATGAGACTTTGGAGGACATTCTAGACCTAAACAATAGCATTAAGCCCCTGGCTCCTAACAGACTCATATCATCTGTTTATGCAAAATGTGTTTAGCCCATCTCTAAAAGTTGTCCAAGTTTTAACAGTTCAAGCTTTGCTGAAAACCCCAAGTTCAGTCTCCTCTGAGACTCAAGGCAAACTCTTAGGTGTAAGCACCTGAAAAAAATCACAAAGTTAAATACTTCCCAGGTAATGGCACAGGACAAACTTTTCCATTCCAAAAGGGAGCAATAGGAGGATAGAAAGTAATAGAACAAAATCAAGACAAAACCCAAGGGAAACATTAAATCCTGTAGCACTATATCTCACACCCAGGGAAAGTTGCAGCAAAATGTGACCTCCACAAGGCTTGGGCAGCTCTGCCTCTGTAAAATTGCCAATTGCAGCCTTCATGCCTTATCTCTTGGGGTGGCTGTGCTCACTGCCTGTTCCTTTCCTTGCATTCCATGTTCTTGGCATCTTCCCCTTCCTGGGGTCTTCAGTACCCCAGGAAGTTTCAGTTTCATGCTCAGTGCCTCATGCACCACCCTTTCAGGGGCACACTAACAAGTCTCCCAGGCCTTCTAAAATTTAGGAAGAAACTTCCGTGACCCAATAACTTGCATTCTGGATGGATGAAAAATCAGCATCATATAGATGGCATGAGGGTCTGCACACAGTGAAGCAGAAACTGCATCTTTTTGAATCATAGTTGCAGTGGTGTCTGAGTGCCTGGAAGTTTGAGAACTGTGAAATTCTTGTAGCCAATTCCCTAGACTAGTGATGATGAACGTTTTAGAGTTTTCAGTGATAACAAGGAGCTAGCTGAGGCACGTGTGCCAAAGGTGTGCCACCACTGGCCTAAATTACCCTTCTCTAGCAGGGCATGCTGTGGCTCTCTTTTCTAGTTTTGGAACTTTGAGCCTAGGAAGGATGAGATCTTGCTGATTCCTGAGATATCCTCAAGCATCTTTCCCATTATCTTGATGTGAAGTCCTTGGCTTCTTTTTAATGATAATCTTTTTACCAGCCATGCTGTCTTTTGCCCTAATTTTGTAGACAATTTTATTCTGATGAAATTCAAAACTTTTCAAATGAGATTTTTGCTGCTGACCTCACTGAAGATCTTACCAAAAGCAGCAAGTAGTACTAATGCTATAACCAGAATTTGGGGCTGCCTTGAAATTTCTCTGCCTGATTAATTAGTCCACCAACCTTAATTTCAATCTCCTGCAAAGTCTCAGGACATAGACAAAATGTAGACAAATTTTCTGACAGAGCGTAACACATACGGTCTCAAGTGCTATTGTCAATGGAGTCCTTGTTCTCAGCTAAAAACTCCCAAGTCTGGCCTTTTCTTCAGTATTCCTCTCAGTGATCTGCTCTTCTGAGCTCTGACCACAGCCTCCCATCAAGTTTGACTCACAGCATCCTAGGGCTTCTGTAGCCAGCATTTCTGAAGCTTTCTAAACTTCTCCTGCAAGCCAGTTCCAAAGTCTTCTGAACCTCTTGGTCAGTTATAATCCTAGCAATAACCCCACTTCTCTGGTAGCAAAATCTGTCTTAGCCACTTTATTGTCCCTAGGAAAAAATACTTGACAACCAAAAGGGAAAATTATTTTGGCTCATAGTTATAATTCATAGTCAACTGGCTCTAAGACAAAAACAGCATGGGGACAAGGTCTGGACAGAGGATATCTGCTCATGTGATGGTGAGCAGAAAACAAGGATTAATGGGAGGAGCAGAGAAGGGAGATACACCCTTCCAGATCATGCCCCCACTGATTCAGCTCTTCTGGCCACACTTTATCCAAAAAAAGCGCATTTAACACTAAACTCTTCAGGATATCAATCTATTGATAAGTATAATGCCCCATAATTCAATCACTACAAAATTCGCACCTGGGAATACATGAGTATTGTATGGGGGATTCTTGACATATACCATAACCTCCATATATTTCAATAACCTCTTGTAATTAATGAAAATTGTCTTATACTGTCCTTGTGCAATGAAAAACTTGTGCATGTAATCAAAACACATGTTCTTTTCACTATTTAAATTTACTGGAATGAGTAATGAAAGAAGATAGGAGGTTAAGATCAATTTTGAAGCTGTATTAAATATGCTTATTTTCCCCTCTACCACAAGTACTGTGAAAGTAACCAAAAGATAGGAATTCATAGTAGTAAAGGAGCCCCAAAGGACTGAATCAAGGGGAGAAAGATGGAGATGATAGAAGATAGATGGGAATATGATAGATAGATAGATAGATAGATAGATAGATAGATAGATAGATGCCATGGATACCATAGATAGATGGGTAGGCAGATAGATGGGTAGGCAGATAGGAGGGGATTTCTTAAGGAATTATCTCACATAGATATGAAATCTGAGAAGACCCACCATGGGCCATCTACAAGCTGCAGACACTTGGATGGTGATCCAGCAGTTCAGTGCCAAGTAAAAAAGGCCTCAGAAAAATGAAAGTTGTTGGTATAACTCTCAGCCTGAGGATAAAATCTTGAGACTCCCTGAAGCTTCTGGTATAAATCCTGAATTCTAAAGGACAGAGACCATACAAGTCTGAGGTTCAAGGCAGGAGAGGAAGAGTCAATCCTTGCTCCTGGACATTGGCACATTGGGCTTTTATTTTTCTCTCTTGTGTGTTCTTCAGCCCCAGCTAACTGGATGATATTTGACAGATTGAGGGTAGATGGATCATTCTTACTTGTTCCACTCAGACTTACACAGTAACCTCTGAAAATGCTAGTGCAGGCACATCTCAAAATAATGTTTTCCAGGTTTATCTTAGCCCAATCTGGTTGGCACCTAAAATTAACCATCAGAAATCCACCCCCATTCTACTTGGCACTGGTGCATCAATTTGAACCATACTTATCTCAAATAAAGGTAATAAATAACAAATAATTCCACCTAATGTGATGCACCTATACTGTATACCACCAAAAATTGCATTAATCCCTTCCTCAGTAGAGAAAGCAAATTCCTTGAGTGATGTTTCTTTTTCTCTTGATATGCAGTGACTTAAATGCTACAATGAAAAATTAATAATACCTAAATACTGCTATAAAGTCAATGAATCATATTACATAAGATAAAAAAACCATGTGAGAATACCTAAATTGCCAAGACAGATTACTGGTAGCAATACAGATGTTAAAGTTGCTGCTAGAGAAGGCTCAGGAGAAAATGATGGCTGTATTATTGGAAGATAAAGAAGAGGGTTCCTTGTTTAGAATGAAAAATAGTTGAACAAAATCATTTCCTGCATTCGTGTGGGAAGCAGAACTTGTAAATAAAAGTTGAATATTTAGCTGATGCAATATTCTATCAAAGTATTGGAACCTTTTCTTTCTTTCACTAAATGTGAGAGGAGAAAGATAAGTGGGGCAAAAAATAAAAAGGAAATAGGACTTGATGATTTCAGACAGTCTTTGTGATGTTAAAAATTAGAGTCAATGTAATTTAGCAGTTAAGAAAATTCATTTTGGAGCCAAAATGCTTAAATAGTTACTCTCTTTTTCTCCTTAATAATATCAATTTTTTCAATAAACAGATTTCTTTATTTTCACTTTTTATCTTTAAAGAGTCTATATAAATGTTCTATGACTTGTCAGTAATATATGACAACATATATACATTTGACAACATAAATATTTCTTTTCAGATGAGTCACAACGTAGCCTATAGTCTGTTTATTTCATGATGTTTTGTAACCCCGAGGCCTAATTTTCTCTAAAACAATTACAAAGTTATTTATGTACTCTTCAGAAACCTCTCCCTAAGCTTAGCCTTGAGAAGTACAGATATGTCCTCATTAGTTTCAAGTACATTAGGCAAACTCTCACTTTTTTTCAGCATTGTCACTTCTTTTCTTAGCTATTAGAATTGGTTGATTTCTAGGTCTAATGCATGAGATTTATCTATTATGTAATTGTGTTGACATTAACATTTTCCTATTTTTAACTCTTGATTCACATGTTGGGAGTTAAGCTTCCTTACATCACATAACTCCCTTTAAAATTTAAAAATTATCTGTGAAAACTTTAAACATCAGGATTTAAAGGTTGAAGCAATTTTTTTGAAATTATTAGCAATTAGGAGCAAAAATGAATTTTAGGTGGAATGAAGTAAGATAATAATAAATTGAATTGAATTTTTAAATAATAAGACCCTAAATACCAAAATTTTATCCACTGTGTATTATAATTTTTTCTAATATATTTTCTCTTAAATTTCTGACTATATTGTTTGATGATGTGCCCATAATTTTTTAAACTAACAGTTTAACGTGTGTTTTAATGGTATTTAGTACATTCACAATGTTTGGAACCAGAACCTGAATTATGTTCTGTCTTTTCCTCTGCCTGGGGTGAACACCCCTTGTTCCAGCATTGACAACCGTCATTACTCCATTGTATTGCCTTTGCCCTTTTGTCAGAGACCAGTTGATTATATATAATGTAGACATTATACATATCATTATGGATTTCCATAAGATGTTTTGATACATGTACATATTGTAGTTCTGGTCTTTCTATTCCAGTCCATTTATCTATGTCTCTATTATTTCTCCAATACTTCACTGAATTGGTTACTATACCTTCATAGTAAGTCTTGCAATAGAATTGTACAAAATTTTTTTCTCTTTCAAGATTTTTTTGGGTATTCCAAACCCTTTGTATCTCCATGTAAATGTTAAAATCAGTTTGTTTAAAACATGAAAACGATGTAATTTTCTTAAGACCTTTTTGAAACTATGGATCAATTTGGAAAGAATTAACATATTGAAAATATTGAATCTTGGTATATGTTATCATAATACAGCTCTCTGTGTATTTAGTTCTTTGCATTTGTTCACCAAAGTTTTATAGTTTTCCTCAGATCGATTTAATACAGTTTTCACTACATTTACACTGAAGTGTATGATCTTTTCTTATATATTGTCTACTCCATAACCTTCCAACTCTAAAGTTTCCTCTAGTGAACCTCAAACTCCTGGTAATATTTGGTTATGCAAAATGGTCCTAAATTGTACATTCACATATCCCCCTAAAACTCTGGGTTATACAAGTCAAGCTCTGCTTTAAACATTAAGTCATGTGAAGCATCACTCCCATGAGAGTGCTTAAGTTGGTCACAAGTTCCATGTTTTAGGAAGCATCTAGCTGGGGAACTATGGTTTAAATGTTTTATGGGCATAAAAATCTTTTTAAGAGGTTACTCTGATTCATGCAAATATAACGTGATATACTTTCAGCATTTCTTTCCCATCTCTTTAAAGCCTTGACAATTCAACAAGTAAAATAGTTCTTTGCTCACATGTACCTGCAGGTTTACCTCACATACAAGTGAGTACATGTATGTGGCTGGTGTGATTTTCTACCTTTTTTAGTAAACCTAATTTTTACTGGCTTATTTGCAGTGTTCTTTAGAATTTATTTTCTCCTTTTTTTACATTTTTAACTAATACATAAAAACACAAAAATTATATATTTATGGGCTACCAGGTGATGTTTGATATGCACACATTCATGGATTACATCACATTAAATATATTTTATCTCCTCAAATATTTATCATTTCTTAGTGGCAAAACTATTTCTTTTAATTTTGTAAAAAATATATTATAATATTGTTGCCCTACTGTGTAGTATCAAACTACAATGTAGTTCATCTACGTAGATCATCCTCTCCCCTCCTACCCTCTTTTCTATTCTCCTGGACCTATGGTAACCACCATTTAAAGTATTTCTTTCCTTCAGCATTGTTCTCATCTGAATTTGTCAAATGAGTGAAAAAGTCCACTGTACTACTGCTACATATTTAAAACAATAGTTACATGAAATACAACATCAAATTTGGCATTTTGGTAGTTTATGGAGGTAGTCTCTACTAGGTATTTCAGGTACATAAAATAAGAGATAAGAGCTTAACAATTTGCAGAGAAGTAGGCATATTCTGTGAACACATCTTAGTGTTGTCTGTAATTAACTAGTTAAATTCCAGATCTAAACACATATTTTTTCTTCCATACATCTTTTAATAGAGTATTTTTTAACATCGCTTTTTTTGGAACTTCTTTATTTTCCTATGAACCAATGGGCAGTGATGATTTGCCTCTCATGATACGTGAGGAAATTACCTTTAAACCGTTAAACTGTGAAGGAATTGCTCTGAAGTCAAATCAAGAAAATGTGTCACGAGTTTGGTAAAATCTATTTATCTTTCTGAGTTTTTATCACAATTCTAGAATCCCACAGGCACTGGAGACTGAGAATATTGAAAAACATTGCTTTCAGCAAAAATATGTTTCTTGATAGTTTAGTAAGTAATCAGCGAAGTTCTCTAACAAGTTTTGCAGAGAAAAATGTGTTTAAAAGTAAGAGCAAAACTATATGACATCAGACAGCCCATGTTGACTGGCAAATGTTGGCCCAGTGCATATGTCTGTGTGGATCTATGGGGGGGGTCTGTGTTTGGGTGTCTGTGTGTGTTTTGTGTGTGTGTGTATGTGACTCATTATGTATTGCAGAGTCAGGAAGAGACAGTTTTAGAAAACATAATGTTTTGCTATGATACAGGGAGTCCCCGGAAAGCCTTTAGTAGTTCTACTATTCTGACCTTTCCCTCCCCTCAGATATAGGACAATCCCACGCACAACTTGAAATGCTTACTTCTTCTCAAGAGGAAAGAGCACATATTCATGTTGTTCCATCTGAAGAAGTGGATATATTTTCGCAACTTCTACTTCCAGTGGTGTTTACTACCTGAGATTAAAATCCCCAGATAGATGCTCTCTAGTTGTTATTTTATTGATTAACACTCCCATTTCTGACTCTCACTCTCCTGAAGATTAGGATCAAAGTAATAATTTCACTTCAATAATTTTAATAAATAGTATGCTCTGTGTGCAATATATAAGAAAATAAGAATATGGGAGGAAAAAAAATCTACCAAAATTTAAAAATGGGAAAAGAGAAAATGTTTATATAACAATATCATTGGCTGAGAAATATATGTAGGCAATTTTGTCATCTTTTCCTGTAACCAGTAAAAGATGATAGGGGCAACAATTTAATGAGATTCTGGAGTGTGGAGTCAATTTTAGTTATTTAATTTAGTTCTTTTACTTTCCATTCACTTAAAGTATTTTATTCTTTGACTTTCTTGAGCACTAATGTTAAGAATTTTGGGGAAATTTGCCATGAGGGAACAGTATAATTAAATAAACAATAAAATAATAACAAAAATGAATTCATAGGATTTCAGATCCAAAATATGTATTTTAAACATTTTAATGAACTGATTTTTCTTGAATATAAGAACATATAACATGTAGAAGCCTAAATTGTGGCTCGAAGTGGACTTTAATTGCTGGAAATATAATAAAATCTTGAAGAAAAATCAATTTCTGAGTGCAGGTGAATATCTCAACACAAGTTAAATAAAATTGACTTTTATCAAAGCATGTCAATAGTAACAAAGTCAAATCAAATATGTATTTTGTGTGATTACTCAATGTCTAGACATGTACTGGCTGATTCCTAACATTGCTTGAAATATTTAATCACCACAACCTATAAGCATTACCAAAAAGTATAATTGCTTCATTAATTATTGTATTATTTTAAACCATATTAAAAAGCGAAGGGTCCTTTGAATAGAATTTCATACAGGACTCTGAAAATCTCATGTTTAATATAAAGGGAGTGTTTTTAAAGTGTTACATTTGTATTTGTGATAACTATTCTAAGAAAGATAATGTTTCAGAAATATAAAAAGAGCCATTAGTTGAATAGGAAGTTGAACTTTAATAAGATAGTATTACTATGACACAATTTATTTTTTCTCTTGTATAATGTCTGTGTGCTATATAGCTCTAGCTCTATCCTTTCAGAACTATCATTCTACTCCCCAAAGAGAGGCAAGAAGGAAAGAGAAAAGAATACTGTATGATTGTTGTCCTATACTCAGCACAATTTTTATCATACACACCATTTCATCCTCATTTAATATAACAAATGCAAGTATATAAAATGACTTCTGTACAGAAAATTTATAGGTTTTACTGGTATTTTCACCTCCTAAATTGCTTCAACTTTATTTCCATTTCTTTTTTTTTAAATTTTTTTATTGGTACATTGTAGGTATACAATACATTTACATTTCTCATTGGGAATTGTACCTTTACATGATTTCAGTAAAGGAGAATATTTTATTGTTTCACAGTCATCTGAGTATGCTAAAGATCTTCAGACATTTGGGCACTATTCTTTCCATTAGTATATAGTTTTAGCTGAGATGGCCAAGTAGGAGATCTCTAAACATTGTTTCCAATCAAACTATGCTTAAACCAGTACTCTTCTGTGTCTTATACTGCTTCATTTGCCTTGTATATCTTCTCTAATGTTTTTGACTCCTTTTAAGACCCATCTAAAAACTACTCAGACATCTCATTCTAAAAATGACTGTGGGTAACACCGGAAAGAGCATTCATTTTCTAATTACATAGTACCTCGGTTCACAAACTTCTTTCCAGAATCTCAAAATGAATTCTGTGACCAGATTCATGGCAAGAATTAAGTTTGTGAATCCACGTGCTCCTGTACTTTGCAATTTTCATGTAGTTATTTTGAATGTGTCTTTCTAAATAATAATTTTAGAGGTTGGAAATGATTCTGTTAAATCCTCATTATATAACACAGGCTCTTACATAGTGCCAATTTAAAGTGGCTCTAATTTGTTTTGATGATCAAAGAAAATCTAAGAATTTTTCCAAACATACTTTACTGTTTATTTTCAGAAGAAATTTTCTATAACTTGCCTTTAAGTTAGAATTTTCTTGAGAGCTTCTACAGGAAGTTTTATAATACCACGTAACTTTAAAATCATGACTTCTTGAAATGGCCTCTTTAATCTGGCACCCTTTTCTGAATGCAAGCCCTAATATATACTTTTAGGTTTAATTGTACTTGTCCCATATAATGTAAGCAAAGTATTGAATCTAATAAATATATGTATTTCTCAATCAATATGAAATAGTTGTAAGTTATTTGTTTGGGTTTTTTTGTATTAAATTCTTTTATTGGTACATTGTAGGTATACAACACAATTACATCTCTCATTGGGAATTGTACCTTTACATAATGCCTCTTGGTTCTTATTTTTTCCCCATTCCTAGCCTTCCCTTCACCACCTCCACCCTTCCCTATTTACAAAGACTTTATTTCCATTTTTTCCATTTCTCAGCATTTTTCCATTCCCTTCTTACATTTACCCTGCCCCTCCCACTACCCCTACCCCTTTGGACCTTTTCTTCCTATTTTACATTATCGATTATTCATTCTAATAATTGGTACATTTTAGGTATACAATATAATGACATTCATCAGTGGAAATTTGCACCTTTACATAGTCTCTCTTGGTTCTTATTTTTCACCCTTGCCCAACCCTCCCTTCAACCCCTCCATTCCTCCCTATTTACAAAGCTTTTGTTCCTATTTTTCCATTTTCTCATATTAATCCCATTCCCTTCTATCCTTTCCCTTAGCCCTCCCACTTTCTTCCTCTTTGCCCCTTTTCATCCTATTTCACATTACCTATTATACATTTAGTCCTTATTTACACTTTCAGTTTCTCACATCAGAGAAACTATTTGGTATTTATACATGTGTGTCCTATTTATTTCACTTAAGAGCATTGCCTCAATAGGCATCCATTTAGCTATAAATGTCTCTAATTTCTCATTTTTTATGGCTGAGTAGCACTCCACTTTATAAAAACACACACACACACACATTTTCTTTATCCAGTCTCCAGTTGATGGGCATTTGGGCTGTTTCCAAATTTTAGCTATCACAAACTGTGCTCCTATGAACATGGACACACATATATCACTGTGGTATGATTCTTTTAATTCTTTGGGGAAAATCTCCAGCAGTGGAATAGCTGGGTCAAATGGGACTTCCAGTCCTCGTTCTTGGAGGTATTTCCATACTGATTTCCACAGTGGTTGCACCAGTCTACACTCCTACCAGCAGTGGAGCAGGGTTCCTCTTTCCCCACAGCCCTGCCAGCATTTGTTATTGGTTGATTTCATGATAGCAGCCATTCTTTCTGAAGTGAAGTGGAATCTCAGCGTTGTTTTCATTTGCATCTCTCGAATGACCAGTGATGTTGAACATTTTTTCATGTATTTATTTGCTATTTCTACTTCTTTGTATGAAAAATGTCTGTTCATTTCAGCTGTCCATTTTTGGATTGGGTCTTTAAATTTGAGAGGTCTGATCTTTTTAAGTTCTTTATAGATTCAAGATAGTAGACCTTTTTCTGAGGAAGAGCAGGTGAAGATTTTTTCCCACATTGTGGGTTGTTTCTTCCCACTGATGGTGGTTTCTCTTGCTGTGCAGAAGCCTTTTAATAAGAAGAGATCCCACTTGTTGATTGTTTGTGCTAGTTCACGGGCAACTGAGGTTTTGTTCATAAAATCTTTTCCTACACCAATGTCTTCAAGAGTTCTACCTAACCTCTGTTCCAACTGGTTCAGAGTTTCTATTTTAACATTTAGATCTTTAATCCATTTTGATTTTAGTTTAATGCATGGTGAGAGATATAGGTCTAGTTTCATTCTTTGAGAAGTTGAAGGCCAATTTTTCCAGCACCGTTTATTAAAGAGGCTGTCTTTCCTCCAGTGAGAGGTGTTTGGCTCCTTTATTGAAGATGAGATGGCTGAGTGTGTCTGGAGCAGTTTCTGCATCTTTTAATCTGTTCCACTGGTCCTCAGTTTTGTTTCTTTTCCAGTACCATGCTGTTTTTATCACAGTAGCCTTGTAGTATAGTTTCAAGTTGGGGATTGTGATACCCCCTGCCATATCTCTGTTGCCTAGAATTGCTTTTGCTATTCTAGATCTCTTCTTTTTCCACATGAATTTTTGGGTTGTTTTCTCAAGGTCTGTGAAGTTTGCTACTGGAATTTCAATTGGGTTTGCATTGAATTTATATAGCAGTTTTGGAAGGATGTCTATTTTCACTATGTTTATTCTTCCTACCCAGGAGCAAGGGATGTCTTTCCATTTTCTGATATCCTGTTTGATCTCTCTTTTCAGAGTGCTATAGTTTTCAGAGAAGACATCTTTGATTTCTTTTGTTAGGTTGATTCCTAGGTATTTCAATTTTTTGGATGCTAGTTTGAAAGGAATTGTTCCCCCATCTCTCTTATTGAGTCTGTCATTCGTGTAGAGGAAAGCTATTAATTTTTGTGTGTTGACCTTGTATCCAGCTACTTCACTGAATTTGATTTTAAGTCTAGAAGACTTTTGGTGGAGTTCTTGGGGATCTTCTATATGGTGTATCATGATTCTTATTACACCTAGTTAGTTGTGTCAGGTCTTTACTCTTCAGTGTTTTTCTTGCTGAAAAATGTTAGGTATTGTGCAGATGTATACCCAAATGATCAAACATTTATAAGATAGTTATGTTGGCTTGAAGACCCTATAAAACATCAAGAAAAAGATGTATCAAAATCAATGGAAGCTGGTGTGTGGCATTTTAGTTAAATAAATAAATCTTCTAGAACAAAGAAACAAACAAGCAAAAGAAATGAAGAAAGTGTAATGAAATAAACTATGGCACATCCTCACAAAGCAGGACTAAGCAGGTGTAAACAAATTTGAAATGTCCATGAGTTGATTTGGTAAGTTTGACAGGATATAATGTTAAGTGAATAAAGCAAAAGGGAACAAGGTACTTGTAGTGTAGTACATTTAGCTTGAGGTCAATTGGGATAGAACAGGGCTTTTCCATCTTATACTCTCCCTTTTGATAGCTACTTAAACTATTCTTCCTTCTCTGTCCTTTCTACCCTGAACTATGTATATGTGATTTTACAAGACTGATGTGATTTCTATATAAAATCTATATGATTTCTGTATCAAATCTCTGGAATCATACTTAGAACAAACAAAAATGTGTGTGTGTGTGTTTGCCCATAGAAAACACTTCTGCAGCATAAAATTTAAAATTCCTTAGGGAATGATGTTCCTGGGTCCCAGTTACCCTGAGAATTCTTTGTTTTTGTTAGATGTTTTCCCATAAGACAGAGAAGGCCTACATCCTCCACTCTTTAAGATTTGGTTGTCATATTTCACTGTCACACTTAGCAAGGTTTATAGTACCTTAGATAAATGAAGTGTAGCAAAGAGGGTGAACTGATAAACTTTCCTAATAGCATGCAATAAATCAGTCAAGATTATTTTATAAGCAAAAATTAGGGCAGGCATATACTTTAGTGTAGAAGGAAATGGTTAGGAAGAAGAATGGACATGACGACCCTCTGTTCATCAGGATGAGTTAGGTATTGAAGTACATCAAGTTTGCCCATGTCTGTATAAAGTTTGTTAAAGAAAGCTGTTAAACTATTAAATGTTATAGTTTTTACTACTTTTTACATTTTATTTGTAAGTAATGTTGAATGGTTACCAAAAAATTTGATAATAATTTAAAACTGAAAAACGTTTTAACTTTTATGTGATATAATATCCAACAACATTGAATATAATTGCCTTCATTGCCCTGTAGTCACACAATCTTCTACTGTGATTTGTGTTGCTTTTTCTTACAGTGCTTCTTGTGGGAGTAGATGGTATGAGTGACTGTTAAAGCAGAACAAATTGATAGTTTAATATGAGGGATTTCTAGTTTAAATATTATTTAATTAAGCATTTGTGTCAATTTTTCCATGATTTCAGTAAAGAAGAATATTTTATTTTTTCACAATCACCTAAGTGTGCTAAAGAATTCCAGACATTTGGGCATTACTCATTCTATTAGTTTATGGTGTCAGAGGTAATGACCAGGTAGGGGATCTCTAAAGATTGTTTCCAATCAATCATGTTAAAGCCAGTACTATTCTTTGACTCATACTGCTTCATTTTCATTGTATATCTTTTCTCATATCTTTGACTCCTTTTAAGACCTAGCTAAGAAACAAAATACTCAGATATCTCATTTTAGAAATTCCTGTGGGTAACATTAGAAAGAACATTCATTTTCTAACTACAGTGGTTTCTCAGTTCAGAAACTTAATTCCAGAATCATGAAATGAAATCTATGACCAGATCTGAGGAGAGTATTAAGTTTATGAACCAAGGTACCACTGTACTTTGGGTTTTTTATGTATTTATTTTGAATGTGTTCTTTCTACAAAATAATTATAGAGGTTGGAGATGATTTTGTTAAATTCTCAATGTGGCTCACAGGCTCTTACATAGTGCCCATTTAAAATGTCTTTAATTATTTGTTTTGATGATCAAAGAAAATCTAAGAATTTTTCCATACATGTATCAATAATTAGTTTTAGAAGAAATTTTATATAATTTCACTTCAAGTTAGAACTTTCATGACAGCTTCTTCAGAAACTTTTATAAAACTATGTAACTTTAAAATCATGACTTCTGAAAATAGCCTCTTTTATTCTGTTCCCCTTCTCTGAATGCAAGCCGCAATACACACTTTTAGGTTTAATTTTGCTTATCTCACATAATATATGCAAAGCATTGAGAATAATGAGTAAATATACAAATATATCAATAAATACAAGATTATATTTAGTTACTTGATTGTTTGCCTGACACTTAAATATTATTATTTTGACAAGGCTAATTTGTCTCAACTGCAGAGCTACCACTTTTGTGAGTGTGAAATTTATTATATACTCTCATTTTTTTCTCTATATCTTGCTGATTTAAAATAAACTTATGCTTTAATCTTCAGGAAATTAGCAAAAGGTATGTATTAGTAATAGAAGTATATTCTACTTTAACAGTTTTCCCTTATTGCTTGTTTAGTTATATATTTATAAAATTAGTTGCCATAAGTTTAATCTTTTAACTTTTCCTCCAACTCAGTTAACTAACTATAATTTGTTTGGACTTCCATAACTCTTTTATCTTTCCTTTCACTTTACGTTTCTTTTCTCAGAAGATATTTTTAATCCAATTTTAATTCTTTGCTTTTAAAACCCTTTATTGTGCATATCTTAGTTTTTGAAATAGCATTAGCAGAAGAAAAAATATTTACAAGTAAGTGAGAAATCGAATAATTGCAATCAAAGGTGAGAGACGGGGAAATCCTCACGAGAGGAACATATATATCATTCCCTGTTTGTTACTTGGAAATAGCTGAAAACCAGTATAGTTAACCATAAAAAAACCCCACTTAATTGTCAGGTGTGTTAATCTTTGATTTTTCACATAAAAAAGCACATATAAGCAAATTCTGGTGATTGACCTGGGCAAGGCTTATTTCTCTGATTGTGTATCCTAAATACCACATGTACTGTAGATTGCTGTGCATATGTAATTTTGATTCTACCTAACACTGTCATTAATCAGGAAGTGATATGCCATCTCAAATCTTATATATTGTGCAGGAAATAAATGCATTTTCCATGTTTTATGGGTCTTTTAATTATTCACATAAATAATTTTTATTAAAATATAAGAACCAAAGCTTAAATGTTCTGTTAGGAAACTCTAGAAATATAAGCTATTAATGTTAGTACCATAATCATCTGTAAAACATAAACAAGCATTTCTACCTGAAACATCACTCTTTTAACTGAGATTAAGAAGTACTGTAGTTGTCACTGATATTTTTCTGTGGAATTTTTTTTTTACCATTTGGATATGGTAAGAAATAAAGAAACTATACAAGAGCATCAGTGTTTATCATTGCCGGTTTAACTGATGACACACATTTGAAAGTTCTGTTAATTATTTTTCATCTTCTCAATTGTTCACTTAGCACCACTTCAGTTTGATCATAATGACAGTCACACTAGTGCTCACTTTATGATCCTCATGTGTTTTGAATTTTTCCTTTTAATAAATTTTTATATTATTATATGTATACTTCAGTGTCTATTTACTATAGCTACTGGGAATAAATCCATTTTGTATAACTACCATGTAACTCAAGTAACAATTTAAATGAGACATATAGGTAAATTCAGAACGTGAAAAATGTCAAATATTAGAACAGCTTATTGAGATACAATATTTGAAAATGAATCATAGATCAACATTAACCAAATGGAGGTGCTGCATTTCAAACTAATAAACCTCTTAGAAATTCGTAAATGGTATTTACTCCACTTTGGATAAGTGAAGAATTCCTATCATTCTTACAAATATGACTGATGAAGTTGAAAATATGTTCATTTTGATGAACTCTAAGATAATTTGAGAAAATATTTGTACATTGGTAAGGTTCTAAATATTAAAATTCTATGCATGAATAGGAAGAAAAAATACTTTTACTTGTGATGTTAATTTTATTTTTTATAGATCTGACAGGACAAAAAGAAATGAAGAATCAGTCAGGAGAGATAGAATTCATTTTGCTTGGACTGACAGATGACCCTATGCTACAAATTGTGATTTTCGTGTTTCTATTTTTCAATTACATCTTGAGCCTGATGGGAAACCTCATCATCATTGTCCTCACCCTGCTGGATCCCCACCTCAAGACACCGATGTATTTCTTCCTCCGAAATTTCTCCTTCTTAGAAATCTCCTTCACAACAGTCTGCATTCCACGGTTCTTGACAAGTATTCTCACTGGAGACAAAACAATTTCCTACAATAGTTGTGCAACTCAATTGTTCTTTTTCTTTCTAATAGGAATTACAGAGTTTTACCTGCTGGCTGCCATGTCCTATGACCGTTATGTTGCCATCTGCAAACCACTGCATTACCCAAACATTATGAACAGCAAAGTATGCCACCAACTTGCGCTCAGCTCCTGGGCAACTGCACTTTTAATCATCTTTCCCCCTTTGCTCTTGGGACTCAAGCTGGATTTCTGCGCTGCCAAAGTGATTGATCATTTTCTATGTGACACTTCTCCAATCTTACAGATCTCATGCACAGATACAAGTTTCATAGAATTGACCAATTTTGTCTTAGCTGTGATGACTCTTGTTATCACATTGTTATTAGTCGTTCTCTCCTACACATTCATCATCAAAACCATTCTAAAATTCCCTTCTGTTCAACAATGAAGAAAGGCCTTTTCCACATGTTCCTCACACATGGTTGTTGTCTCTATTACTTATGGGAGTTGTATCTTTATGTATATGAAACCATCAACAAAGGAGAGGGTGACAGTAACTAAAGGAGTAGCTGTGCTCAATACTTCTGTTGCCCCTTTACTCAATCCTTTCATTTACACCCTAAGGAACCAACAGGTAAAAGAATCTCTCAAGCATGTGCTTCAAAGGCTTTATTCTTTTCAAAGCAATGAGACAAAATTTTGGCACAAAAAAATATATTCTGTCCCCATCTCCTCCCACCACCCCTACCCCTTTGGGCCAGGTACAAGCACCCAATGATAAATGTAAATGTATTGTATACCTAAAATGTACCAATAAAAGAATTTAAATTCATACACAAGAAACCCCACAGTTTGAACTTTATATCTGGCTTCTTTTGCTCCTTTTGAATATATCCCTCCTACTTCAGTCTCTTCATGAGTCAGAATCATTGACTTTGATCAATGTGAAATTTGGGTTAATCAAAATCGCAACCCCTGAAGGAACCTATCCTTCCATAATGTCTTACTGAAATCAATTGTTTTCCAAAAGGGAATTAATTGGGAGGGGAGGTCTCCTATGCCTTGGGGCTTCCACTATTCAATTCCCATTCTCCAGGCAGGTCAGCTTCAGCAGCTGTCCCTAGAGAAAAAGAAGCATACTCATGGACCCACATGTCCTTGCTCCCTTTAGGGGCCCACCTCGTCTGAAATTCTATTCAAGTACTCTACCTGCTTTTTAATTCAGCAAGCTTCAAGTCTCAGCCTACTTTTGATGTTGTTATGGAACCAAAGTTTAAATTTTGCTGACAGAATGTTGAGGAAACTAAAAAAGATTTCAGAGAAGATGTAGGATGTTTTAGAGGGAAATGGCACTGAATGTCAGTAATTTGTAAGAGTGCACTTACCTACAGTCCTCACAGTAAAGTAGGGAGTCCTTAAACAATTGGTGAAAAGCTTACTGTGGATGACACATTAGCTCACCAGCCTGACAACAAAGGCTTCTGCAGAACAGTAGCATTCATTCCTACTCCAACTTCAAAATTATGTACAAAGTTTCCTCCTTGACTATCTGAGATTAGAAACATATTGAGAAGGAGATGCTGAGAAATGGCTTCCCAGTTTCTCTTTTGCTCTTAGAGAATGTCTGGGAAGGTCACATGTGATGTTGATTTGGCAATATAAAATGCAATGCAGATTCTTTGAAAATAAGCAAAGCTAATGTCTCAGCAGTTGTAATTCATGGCTTCTATCATTACCTGCACTCAAAGAGTGATGGCAGTGCTGGAAAGAAGAGATGCATTTTGGATCATCTTGTTTATTTTACCCACATTGTATAGGACTATTTCAAGTTCCAGACCATTATGAATACTTGAATCCATGAAAAACATTCATGTTATATGAGATTTCTTTGACAGCCTCATTTGAAAACATGGTTCTGTAGGGCTTAGTGTATAGTTCTTATGGAGGGAAGAATTAGAATGAAGAACAACAAACACAAGAAAATACAAACAATTTAATTTTGCACGGTTTCTTTGTGGGACAAAATTATTTAACATAACTTTGCCAGGTAGAAAAGCAATCGGAATTGAGAAAAATACTTTGTGTTAGAGAAATAAATATTATGCCAGCTAATGATTTGAATTGACACTATCATTAATTTTTTTTACTTTTATTATTATATGTTAGCTGTACATATGATTTCATTCACTGCAGCAAATTGGTACATGTACATAATACATTTCAATTCCTTTCTCCTCCTTCCTTTCACCCCCTTTTATTTTCCTGGCATCAAATTCATTTATTTATGAGACTTTATAAAATAAATGATCATATATACAGATTGAAAATCAGACTAATATGTTTATATATAAAACATATAAGACAATTGTACTAAGTCAAGCTACACTTTTAGTTACATTATTTATGTTGGAATACAGTACTTTCTTCCCTCTCTCATTCCTATTAGATGTCTTTTATTTAAAATAATTATATATATACACAAATTTTATGTAAGGGAAAGCATGTAATATTTAAGCTTATATGTCTGAGATACTTCACTTAACATTATAGTCTTGAGGTAGATCTGTTTTCTACAAGACTCAAGTTTGTCCTTCTTTATGTCAGAATGGTACTCCATCATGTATAAATACCATCACATTTTCTTTATCCATTCATCTGTTGATAGACATATAGGCTGGTTCCAAGATATAGCTATGAATGAATTGTACTGCACTAAACATAGGTATGCAGATGACGCTGTGGTACAATGTCTTCAATTTTTTGAAAAACACTTGTTTATTTTAACAATAAAATTCAAGAAAACATTTGGTTCTTACGCATAAAAAGAACGCACTTATATAAACCTTTATTTTCCATGATGACTGACTTTGGATCAAATTCTGAAAGCTTTATCAGATATGGTATACAATAAAGTGCATGTGTTTAAAATGTACAGTGTGACAAGCTTTGATATACATGAAATATTTCATATTTTCTAGGAATTAAATGCAGTTGAAACCATCACCTATCAAAATAATGAACATATCTGTCCCTGCCAAGCTTCCTAATGCAGCATTGCAATCCCTGCTTACTCTGTCCTCCAGAAAAGATTTGTATCAGTTTTTTGTCTCTATAGATTACTTTCCAAATCTAGAAATGGACTAATACAATATTGTTTTTAACTAAACTTCTTCACATTAGTTTGAGATTCATCCAGCTTGTATGGATAGCTTTTGTTACTTACTGAAATTTGATTTTATTGCTGTACCATAATTTATTTATCTATTTATCTGCTGGTGGGTATTACAGTTGTCTTCTGTTGTTGGTTACTATAATAAAGTTAACATTTGATTACAAACTTTTATGGTCATATGTTTTCGATTTTTGGAATAAATACCCATGATTTCAGTGGTTTGGTTAGATGATAGATATTTGACATTTTAAAGAAAATACCAAACTAATTTAAAAAGTGCTTATACAATTTTACATTCTCATCAGCAGTGTATGAGAGTTTCATTGCCTCTACCACCTTACCAACACATCTTATGGCAAATTTTAAATTTGATTATTCCAAAGGATGCGTAGTTATAGCTTATTGTAATTATGACTTCACTTCCCCAAATGGCTAATAATTTTGATCATATTTTATGCTTTTTGTCATTTATATATTTTCTTTGGTAAATTACCATTTAAATATATACTTACTCTTATATTTTTATCATTACTATTACAGTTTGACATTCTTTATATATTCTTTATAGGAATCATTTTCAAATATATAATTTTAAAACATTTTTCACATATTTTGAGTTATCTTTTCATTCACAAAATAATGTTGTTTGGAGATCAGATGTTCTTAATATTAATTAATTCAATTTTAAAGTTATTTTCCCTACAATCATGCTTCTACCAAAGTTACAGGTGTTTTCTATTATGTTTTTACCTGGAAGTTTTATACCTTGATAGCTATGACATATTTGAATGCGGTTTTATATATGTTGAGATTTGTTAATCATGGTTGATGTTTGCCACCTGAATAGCCAATTTTTCATACATTATTTGTTGAAATATAACCACAGAATACAAAAATTGATCAGGCTTGAAATGTTAATAATTCTAAATTTTAAAAACCCTGATTGATACAAACAAGTTTTTATTTTCCTGCAAACATTTTAAACCTACTCATGATAATACAATCTACAGGCCCCTGAGAATCTTGGTTGTCTTCTACCTAGTAGGTTCCCTCTGAACAAATACACAAGGAAGTCTGATCTAAATCAAAACTTCTAGGATGTCACTAAAGGTGGAGATAGCAAGAGATCTGTGATTAACTCTTTCATTACCAGAAACTCAGATTCCACAAGACTACCCTTTCTCAAAACTGACAGCTATTAAGATAACAATTATACTTGGATATATTGGGAAGCTCACCATTACTGTATTTCATTCATTTGTTTAATTTTCTGGGTACACATTTGATCTTATGAATGAAAAAGAATTATAAGAATTCTAAAATGTTTCACTTATCAAAAGTAATCTCTATGTATTATGTTAGTATAATAATAAATCATAATTTCCTGGTAATGCATAAAACTGAGCAGCTAAGAAATTGAATATAGATTGAGACTACAAAGATACTGCAGTAGGCAAGAAGAGAATATTCCTACTTTTGTCTATAATGCATGAAATCAAGAAATGAACAAGGAAAGATGATGATTGTATTCATATGTCAATAACTCAAATCAGTATGTTCATGCATTCAAAAATATTGAAAATGTACTGAAAATGGTGAAGAAGCCGAAGATATGATAATATGAAGATATGTTGATGGTCCTAGTAATTAGATTTATACGTTAGTCATCACTTACATGGTCTGAGCAAAGTTATCTGAAATCATGAGTTATTTTAGAGGAAGATGAGTAGAAGAAAGGACATGTTTTCATAGTGAAGATAAAATTATGCCATAATTTTATAATATGAAGATTTAAGCCAGGCTTTCAGAAAGTGGAGAAGAGATTTGTACAGAGATATTGATATCATACTATTTAGACATTGAAAATAATTAACTGTCATCTAGTAAGATTCCAAACTTGCTTTGTGCTTGAGTCTCTGTCTTTGACTGTTTCTCTTGTGTGTTGCCCCTAGAGTCATTGTATCAGGCTGCATAAGTATTATGTCATTATAAAATTAAATTTGAAGGCAAATTTTTATCTAGAGGATATAAAAGAGTTGCCTTAATTCAAAGACATAATAAAAATTGTTAGAATTGCTATATACTCTAGAATAAAATGACTGCGGAAAAAGGAATAATTGAATTGAAACTACATGCACTTCTACTGTCACACTTGGAATGTACTCCTGGCCAGTGTAGTTGAAAGTGAACAATAAGGAGTCTACTTACCACAAACAGTAAGAGTCTGTAACTCTTCTAATTAACTTAGCTAGGGAATAATCCTTGATAGAATTTCTGGGAAAACAAATGAGTTAAGTTCCAAAGCCTGAGATTTGAGAACATTATGAGTCACAAAATGTGAGGATTTTGTTTTGTGGAGAGGAACTTCAAATAGGAAGTTTTAAATGTGGTTGGTTGTGTTGTATTATATGACAGTTAATAAAATATTGTAAATCAATAAAGTAGGCCATTAATAATTGATTATGAAAAAACCCACAGCTTGATTCTGAAAGCTCAGCTCAGATAAAACAAAACAACAGTTTCCCTTGACTTGGCCTAATGAAAATTTCACTTACAGGTGAGAACTAGTGACCAGGCATATATATCTCAGGCAAATATTTCCAAAGTTTTGCACCCATAGATGTTTATTACAGTAAACCAGGATCCTAGGAAACCTCAATTGCTGAAAGAGATGGGGGGTGCCTCTACAGAAAAGGGGATTGAGGGAAAAGCATGATTTTACACTTCCCTGTGGGATTAGTGATTGACTTAAGGAACTGAGAGTAATGAATATTTCTCACTTAAATATATTTAAATATCAAGCCAAAAATAATTGCAGCAACAGTAAAACATCCCAAAATATCTATATCTTGTTTCATCTTGGTTCTTGTGAAATTTTTATTCTACTGAGAAATCTGGTTATTTGGATAACTACCCATTTAGGTAATTTCTCTGAGCCTGAAAAGATTTGTGAGATGATTATATATAGCTTCTTTAAAATCATTTAATATATGTGTGTAGGGAGTATAAATGTTGAATTAAATCCAATTAATCTCATTTAATATGGTCACAATATAAAAGTCTCAAATTTCTAATTCCTTTCTCCTAATTATCTGTGACTCTATTATCTGTACTATAGACTTGTCATCTTTACGTATTAAGCTTCACATTTTATATACAATTTCAAACACAGTGTCCTATATTTGTTATCCTGATTCTAATAAAGTGCATGTTTACTGTTATTTCCAAGAGTAATCTCCCTAAAATTAAAGAAATAAATGTTATTTTCATCTTTCATATAGTTTAATGATTTCTATAGTTGAAAGTATCAACATTGTTTACAGACTATGGCCTCAATAAAACCTGAGGTGCATATCAAACATAGGATATATTGACCATATCCAAAACATCTTGACTCAGAAGCCCTAGGAAAAATAATTTGACACATCATAAAGAAATAATAAGTGTATAAGAACATGAATATGTTAAATAATCTGATTTGATTATTACAAAAGATATACATGGATTGAGTGCCATACTACATCCTATTAAAATGTACAATTATTAAGTGTCAATTGAAAAAATACAATGTTTTTGTAAAGCTATCTTTTTTTTTGTAAAGCTATGTTTCACAAAATGTTTGGAAATTACTAACATAGTGTATTTAAGTTTAAAGCACTAGTTGGTTGCTAGGTCCCTTTATGTTTTGATCCTTCTACCTCTCCAGATTTATTGTTGCCTCTATCTACATCAGTATGTCAAGTCCTAGTTTTAGATTTTCTTACATTCTTGAATTTTTCAAGAATTTAAGTATAACTCTCTAATGAGTGGTAAACTACTCTAATAGCATGTATTTACTGAACAAGACATATGGGTTACATTTCTCCTACATTACATATTGAAACTTTGAGGGATAACAATTTTGCATAATTTGGACATTATCCTAAGACTATGTGATTATTTACTGAATCTATTTGAATATTTCAAAGCCCTTTTCCCACCATCAATTATATTTATTTTTCAAATGCATAGTTATGTAAAACCCATATGATATTTGCACATATTTATACCACAAATTTTGTGCAGATTTTTAGTCTGAAAACAGTTATTGCTTTTGCATAAAGGTTTTTCTTATCTTTGACATTTCATGGAAGTCATTATCTATGTTTTTAGTTTGAGAACAGTGACTACTTTCTCTTGAAGATTTTTCTTGTCTTCGAAATTCCACAAAAGTCATCCTACCTACACATAATATTTTTGCAGTAACACTAATTACATACTAAATAGCAATATATGTCTATGTCTTTTAGGCAATAAAAAATCTTACAGGCAAAAATTCAGCCTCTCTTAATGTTTGGAATAAGATAGATAGGTAATAAATACATGTTAAATTAATTAACAAATTACATCCAGCAAACTATACTTATACAAAGCTGATTTTATTCAAAGTAACAGTTTCTGTGATATAATATGTCACAAGGAGATATTAGTTGAAGGGAATGTTTCAAGAAAAGCTGTAAAACATAGGATGGAACTTCAAGAGAATCTCCTCTATGTGGTAACTGGTGAGGTAGATAAAGTTAGACGTATAAAGCATTATTTTCAGTTTTCAAGGTAATTAATTTTTAAACATATTCTTAAATAGCATTTTCTGGAAAACAGAAAATCTTTTGTAATACATTATGAAGACTTCTTTCACTTGCTGGTTTCTTAGAGTATAAATGAAGGGATTTAGTAAAGGAGCAATTGAAGTATACAGCAATGCTACACCTTTGGAGATAGTCACTCTTTCTTTTGCAGATGGTTTTATGTACATAAAGATACAGCTACCATATGTCATGGAGACAACAATCATGTGGGAAGTGCAGGTGGAGAAAGCTTTGGTCCTTTGCTGTGCAGAAGGGAATTTTAGAATGGTTTTAATTATATAACTATAAGAGAGAATCACTAACATCGATGTGACCCCTAGTGTCACCACAGCCAACACAAAAGACATCATTTCAAGGACATGTGTATCTGTGCAAGAGATCTGCAGGATAGGAGAAGTTTCACACATAAAATGATCAATTATGTTGGAAGCACAGAAATGCAGCTTTAGTCCCATGGCCAAAGGGGGAAAGATGATTAAGAATCCAGTTCCCCAAGAACTGAGCACAAGCTGGTAACACATTTTGCTGTTCATAATAATTGGGTAATGCAGTGGTTTGCAGATGGCAACATAGCGGTCATAAGACATGGCAGCCAGAAGATAAAACTCTGTAACTCCTAGTAAAAGAATAAAAAACAATTGTGCTGCACAGCTGTTATAAGAAATAGTTTTGTCTCCAGTCACAATGGTTACCAAGAATCTGGGAATACACACTGTTGTAAATATGATTTCCAAAAATGAGAAATTTCGTAGGAAGAAATACATTGGTGTCTTGAGGCGGTGATCCAGCAGGGTGAGAAGGATAATGACTAAATTCCCCATCAGGCTCAATGTGTAGTTTAGAAATAGAAATAGAAAAACCACAATTTGCAGGTACGGGTCATCTGTCAATCCTAAGAGAATGAACTCTATTATTGATTGGTTCTTCATTTCTCTTTTCTGAGCCTAATCAAATCTATGTAAGAGAAGAAGAAAAATCAAAATATATGCATTTCCACAAATATAAAAACAAAATATATATATTCTAAAATGTATCCATTTGCGAATGATATTTCTAGCCTGATATTTCAGTGGACATATAATTATATACTATGAGACAATTCAAAATTCTATTTTTGTGTGTTTTCTTTAATATCTCTAACAAAATTTCTGCAGGAATTGGAATAATATGTATTACGATTACTACTCATTTAAACCTATTGCTTCCAAGTGGCCTCTTATCTGCATGTATAGTTTAAATGATATATTAATTATCTAAAATTCATTTTACTACTACTTTTTTCTTATTTATATAACTTTCACTAAGTTGGTTTGACTTTTAAAATGAATATTGGTGATATTTCAAAATCAGAATTTAAGATTATGTTATAGTCCTATGCTATCAATAACAGAGGAAGCACATATTTCTAACAGTTAACATCCTAGTTTTGGTAGTTTTGAAGTTTTCTCTGCACTGGGAATATATCATTATTGTTACCAATTTTCTTGATTTGTTTTCCTGTATTCAAGAGGATAATTATTCACTAACATATAGGAAATATAAAACAAAACAAAACATGACCAAATCAAATGAATTATATATTTACTAAAAAATATTGTATCATCTTCTTAATCTTTTAAAAATGTATTGTTTTACATGTCTGCATCATTTGGGCACTCTTTACAGTATTTATTTCCCTCATATTCTTATATTCTTTCCAAAACTGTTGAATATCACAGTAAAAATATTACTTCATAGTTTTTATATGTATAATGATTCTATTTAATCCCATCTTGTACTGTTCCCTTGTCATATATTAAATATGTCAGCCAGCACATTTAACTATATCCATTATTTATGGACATTTTAAAAAGTGAGTTAACAAAAAAGTGAGTTATTAAAGTGTTCTTTTGCTATCTTTATTCTTTTACATTTGTGTTGTAAATATGGCTTTCATTTCCATATATTACTTCTATAAACTAATTTTAAAAACAGTAATACTCTACATATGTAATTTTTCAAAATACATATTAGCGATTAGTTTTAATATTTTAAATGAAAACTGAAGAGTTGCTGGCTTCAGCTATGAGGTGGTCACAAGCTTATATTACAAAAAACGTTGTATTTCCAGCTTTTTTATTTCTAAAACTCTGATTGTTCTTCTCTAATTTGAAACATTGTTTAGGAGTTAGTCAAACAATTTCTGAAACACTTGAGTTTCAAGAGACTATTTTAGGATTATGTAATCTTTAATCATAGGGAAGAATAACTCAGAATTCTTTCAATCAGCTCAACATTTAATTCATTAGGAGGGTTAGAGATAATAAATCATAGATGCAACACTGGGTGAATAAAACATATATTATCTGTTAATATATAATCATAAAAAGTAATCTACCATTAATTTTAAAAGATTTGTAAGACATGAAAATGAAAAATTCAAATGGAACTTCCCTGAATTGGATTTAATGATTTGTCTAGCTTTTTAGTTTGAAATTAATTTAAAATTATAATGAACTTACCTTATTTGATCTAACATTCATTCCTTCTATGTATGTGGAAGACATGTATACTATTATAAGTATTGAAAATTTAACTTAATTTTATAATCATATTTTATTATTTATTGTGGAGATTTGTTACCTATAATATTTGTGAGGAGAGAGGTTGAGTAAATATCACCTTTCTGTAAAGAATATCCACATTCCTTTAAGTTCATATGCAGTTTGAAAGCTTAGGACCCACATGTCAATAATTTTAATGGATACCTGTCTTCCATTATAGATTTGCTGAATTTTGTAAAATTTTATTCTAACAGTTGAGATTTTTGTCATTCAAAAGATCTAATTAGATACATATTTATTAAAATATAATAAAATTAAAAGTGAGAAATGAAACATAAAATCACTTCAGAAGCATAAATGAGGCTACCAAGAAAGATATCCCATATGGCCCACTGTAAGCTTATAAATGCTGCAATTGTATCATTTTCTACTTACTACCAGGTCAAGAGAATCTGTTGAAAGAAAACAAACACAAACTCTCCTGTGGGAATTAGTGTTACAAAGTACTAATTATTGGCAATAAAAGACATCACTTGTGTCTACCTTAACTCAAAGCTGAAGAAAAAGTATCCCAGAGGAGTATCTTTACATGATTTAGAAAAATGAATAAAATATTTAACAGGAACATCAACAGTGCACTGTCTGTTAATATTGGAAAATCCTCAAATGGCTCACCCAATGAAATGAGCTATGGATTTGTACAAAAGAGGAATGAATCTTAAAAAATGTATAATAAGAGAAAGAAACATACAAAATGACTTCACAAAATAATATATAATTCCACTTATGTAATTCTGGAAAACTAAACTAGAGAGACAGAAACCTGATCAGTAGATCCATGGGCTGAGGCTGAAAGGAAGATATTGACTCTATAACTATCATAAGAGAAGCTTTTAAAATAACAAAAATAGGTCATATTTTGATTTTGGCAATGGTCACACAATTATATGTCTTCAAAGCTAATCAAAACATATACAGAATAAGCCTTGCAATTTAATTAAACCACAATCATCTTTCCAACAAAACTATTTGCCTACAATTTGCCTTTTAAATCAGTTTTTTTGGAAGAGAATTTAAGACTCTAGTGCCTAATAATACTAATAATATGGCTACTATCCATATGTGGAGAAAGATAGATTTAAATTGTTCATTTTATCAGTCACACTAGCCATATTTCAGGTGCTAAATAGGGCTTCCATAAAACACAAGGTTGACTTTGATGATTTTTTTGTTCTGATGAAAATACTAAAAAAAAAAAAAAAAGCCAGGCATGGTGGTGCATGCCTGTAATCCCAGCACGTAGGAGGTTGAGGCAGGAGGATTGCCACGTGTTCAAGGCCAGCCTAGGCTACATAGTGAGTTCGAGGTCAGCTTGAACTACAAAGCAAGACCCTATCACAAACAAATAAATACCTACATACATAATAAATAGATAAAAAAATTTTAAAAAGCACTTAACAGATCTATTTCTCAGATATTTTAAATCACAAAACAGTATGGTTCAATATGGGCACTATGTTGAAGAGAAGATACCTAAAACTTATCTTGTATAAATGAAAATTTATACCTGTTGTAAAACAAGTGCCCTCTTACCTATCTATCAAGACTTTGGTAACCAACATTCAAATCTACTTCTATGAGTTTAAATGTTTTAGATACTTTATATAATTGGAACCATGCAGTGAATAATTTCTGTAACAGTGTTTTTTGATTTAGTGTACTATACCAAATTCATGAATGTTGTTGCACATGGCAGAATTTCCATTTTTTAAAGGCTGAATAATATTCCATTGTGTGTACACACTTCATTTTCTGTATCCGATCCTACACTGGGGGATATTTAAACTGTTTCTATGCATGGCTATTGTGACTAATGCTGCAGTGAATATGTATGAAGCTGCCTCCTCAACATTCTGATTTACATTCATTTGATTATAAATCTAGAAACAGAATTGGTGAATCATATGACAGTTTATTTTTAATTCTTAAGGACCCTTCATAATGTTTTCCTCTATGACTACACTACCATACTTTCCCATTGACACTGTGCAAGTGTTCTGGTGTCTTTACATCCTGACAAACACATCTTTTGTTTTTTATTATAGACATCCTAACAGGTTTGAGATGATAGCTCATTGTTGTGCTGGCTTTCATTTCCTAATTATTCATGATATGAGCATCTTTTCAATTACTTGGCCATTTGTTTTCATGCAAGTATAATGCTTAATGTCTCTTAATCTCTTCTCAATCTCTTAATTTCTGTAGCTTTGCAATGTGGTTTAAATTCAAAAGTGAATGCCTGTGCTTTCTTTGTCTTTCTCAAGATTGTTTTAGCTGTTTGTTGTCCTTTATAGTTCTCTGTGAATTTAATATTTTTTCTCTTCATGTAGAAACATAATTGGAATTTGGGTGAAGTTTGCACTGAAACTATAAATCATTTTAAATTAGTATAGGCATTTTAACCATATCAAAACTTCTATTCCATGAACTTGGTATGTCTTTCCATTTGTGTCTTCCCATATTTCATTTATCAGTATTTTGTAGCTTTTAGTGGTCAAGTCTTTCAACTCCTTAGTTAAGTTGAGTTCTAATTACAGTATTATTTTGAATTCTACGACAAATGAAGTATTTTGTTTGTTTGAATTTCTCATTATACTATATTTTTTCCATGAGGAATTTATTATATTAAATTATAAAACATCATGATTAAAATCATCAGTTTAATTCAGTTTTAAGATATGCCTACAAAATCAAGGGTAAAGGATGTCAGTGGAGAATTTGTCATAAATTTTAGTATGCTCAGACACTGAAAAAAAAGATTTTTCCAACCCAGACTGATATATCTTGAAAAAGTAACTAGCAAAATTTATGGAGAAATAAGATATTTCCATGATTAAAAAAAACACCTAAAACTTCATGACCACCAAATTGGCACTCCAAAAAATTTTCATGATGAAGCTAACAATGACAAAAGAGGCAATAGAAGGAATATATCTAGAACTAGGATGAGCAGTTAAAAGAAAGGAAAGAGAGGGAGTCAGCAACAGGAAAATAATGCAATGAAAGGAATACATCAATACCTTTCAGTAATAAGTCTCAATGTGAATGGTCTCAATTCCTGAATCAAAAGACATAGACTGGCAGAATGGATCAGGAAACAAAACCAAATAGTAGGCTGTATAGAAGAAAGCACATTTAACCCCCCCAAAATTCATAGACTAAAAACACAAAGGATGGGAAGTAATATCCAATCAAAAAGGGACCCTGATAACAAGCAAGAGTAGCTATCCTATTTTCAGACATAGTGAACTTCAAGCCAAAACTGATGAGAGGCAATGAAGGTCACTACATATTGGTTAAAGAAACACTGAAACCGGAAGAGATAACAATTATCAATATATATGCACTAAACAACAGTGCACTTAAGTTCCTAAAACTGGACATAAAATATCAGATAAAAATAAACACAGTTATAGTGAGGGCCCTCAATACCCCACTGTCACAAATAAATGGATCAACTGGACAAAAACTTCAACAAAGAAAAATAGAGGTTGAAGAAAACCTTTGAACATACGGACTTAATAGTTATTTGCAGATTGTTCACAACAGCAACAAAACACAGGAACACACATTCTTCTCAGCAAGACATGGAACTTTCACCAATACAGACAAATACTATCCAATAGAGCATAGTTAAGTAAATATGTGAGTCAAAATTATTCCATGCATTTTATGAGTTTTGTCAAAGGCTTTTTCTGCATGTATTAAGTTGGTGGTGTGATTTTTTATTCTTGATTATATTTATATGGTGTATCTATCATGTTTATTGATTTATATATATTGTACTATTTTCTCATCCCTAGAATGAAGTCAACTTGGTCATGATGTAAGATCTTTTCAATGATTGTTTGAATTCTGTTTATGGGTATCTTGTTGAGGATTTTTGTATCTATGTTTACCAAGTATATTGGCCTGTAATTTAATTTTTTGTTGTTGTTGAGTTTTTGTCTGGTTTTGGTATCAGGGTAGTTCTGGCTTCACAGAATAACTTTTGTAGCTTTCCTTTCTTCATGGAAGAGTTTGAGAAGTATTGATGTTCTTCAACTGAAGTTCTAATAAAATTCTGGAGTGAATTTATTGAGTACTGGGTTAGAGATTCTATTACTGCTTCAATTTTTTTTTACTGTTTTTTTTTTACTGGTTAGAGATTTTATTACTGCATCAGTTTTATTTCCTGTTTTGGTCTCTTCAGTTTTTAAAGCTTCTTGGTTCACTTTTGGCATTTAGTAAGTATCTGGGAATTTATCCATTTCTTCCAGATTCTCCAATCTATTAAAATATTATTATTCAAGAATAGTACCTTGTAATCATCTTAATTTCATTCTACTTGCCTTCTTCAGGTCTAATTGTGCTAATGTGGGTCTCTTCTTCTTTTAGTACATTTAGTTAAATGTTTATCAATTTTATTTATCCTTTCAAAGTAATAACTCTTTGATTCAGTGATCCTTTGTGTTGATTTTTATTCTGTTTATATCAATTTCTACTATGATATTTATAACTTTTTCCTTGTAAAACTTTTGGGTTTGAATTGCACCTTTGCGTTATTTATTTTATATTTCTTTGTTTTTCTAACATGGACCTTCACAGCTATAAATTTGTCTCACAAAACTGCTTTCATTAGTCACACAGTTTCTGATATGTTATATGGCCATGGTTATTTGATTCTAGGAGGTTTTAAATTTCTTCCCAGATATTTTTCTGTGACCAGTTGATCTATGAGGAATATATTATTTAATCTCTAGGTATTTGTATGGTTTATATTGCTGTTCATTTATATTTTAATTCTGTTATGATCTGATGGGATGGAAGATATTTTAATAATTTTGTATTTATTAAGATATGCTTTATAATAAAATAGACAAATATTGCCTATTTGAGGGAAAGTTCTGTGGGGTGTTGGAAAGATGTGTTTTGTTGTTCTTGGTAAAACACTGTGTAGTTATTTCTTAAGATATCTGTGTTGTTCGATGGAACCACACAGCATTTTAAAAGTCAACTCTAAGTGCATGCATTTAAATATCACTGAATCTCATTAATATAGAGAATTAACACATATTAATCAAAAATAAAATAAACAGAACTCTGATTTTTATCTGTAAGTTAATAGCTAATAAAATTGCAGAAAATATTAATTATAACAGTATTCTATCAACCTGAAATATCTTCTAGCACAGATATTTGAGTATGCAAAACAGCAAAAAATGGCATTCAAAATTTTATGGCTTTTCCATCTTAGCTTTCAAATATTTACAAAGTATTAAATTGTGATTATGGGTTTAATATGACGTATTTTGACTTCGAGTTTTTGAAAATAAGAAACATGTATGGAATAGGTGATATTTTTATTCACAAAATCAATGAATAATAAGTTTAATTGTGAGAATGGTTTGAATTAATATTATATGCATTTCATTGGTAAATAAAAATGAAAGTTTTGAGTAGAATCCACAATAATGAAAAGCTCTGTGATAGATCTAAGCCTCTGAGCAAACTTCTGTGTCAAATGTGCCATAGCATCCAACAGATCTGATGGTGCTTGAAATCATGTGGCCTGTGTTACTTCAGAGGAAAGATGATGACAAGAAAATAGATTTTCATGCTGAAAATAAAATGATGCTATAATTTTACGTATGAAGTTTTAAATCCAGCTTTCACAAAGTGGAGAAGAAATTTATGCACATAATAAAGAATCAACAGAGACATTAAAGTCAGACTTTTTCAGACACTGAAAAAAATTAAATGTTATCTAGTCAGATTTTAATCTCACACTCTCTGTGTTTCTGTGCTGCTGTCCACCCCCTCCCTCATACTACACTATTGTACCCAGGTGCATAAGTATTACATTATAATAAAACCAAATTTGGAGCCAGATTGCTCTCTAGAAGACATGAAACAATTGTCTTAATTAAAAACAAAATAAAAATTGTCAGAATTGCTGCATACTCTATAATAAAATGACTGACGTAAAAGGAATCATTGATTTGAAACTGCATGCACTTCCACTTTTACACTTGGAATATACTCCTGGAAGGTCCAGTTGAAAGTGAAAATTAAGAAGTAAACTTAGCAAAATCATGAGACTATATCTCTCCTAATCACCTTAACTAGGGAATACTCCTTGACATATTTGCTGGGAAAGGGAATGGGTTAAGTCCCAGGGCCTGATATTTGAGAATACTCATTCATGTGTCACACAGAATGAGCATTTCACTTTGGGGAGAGAAACTATAAATAACTGGGATTTTAAGTGCTGATGATTATATTGTATTGTATTATATGACATTTAATAATAAAATATCCCAAATCAGTAAACTAGGCCATTAATTATTAGTTATGGCAAAACCGGCAGTGTGATTCTAAAAACTCAGCTCAGATAAAGTAAGAGTTTTCCTTGCTTTGACTTTATGAGAAGTAGTTCACTTACAGATCAAAACTGGTGGCCACACATATGAATCTCAGGCAAACATTTTTAAAGTTCGCAGTAAACCAAAACCCCAGGAAACATTGATTACTGAGAGGGATGGGGAGTGCCTGTAAAGAAAAGGGGATGTGGAAGATTGAAGGAAAAGTATAACTTTGTATTTCTCTATGATGTAAGTGAATGATTTAAGGGACTGAAAGAAAGCAATGAATATTTCTAACCTAAACTATACCTCAATATCTACCAGGTCAGAAATGAAGTGAAACATAATTACAGCAAGAGTAAATCATTCCAAAATATCTGTATCTCATTTCATCTTGGTACTTGTGAAATTTTTATTTCATTAAGAAATCTGGCTTTTTGGGTAACTACTCATTTAGGTAATTTCTCTGTGCCTGAAAAGATCTGTGAGATGATTATATACAACTTCTTTAAAATTATTTCATATAGGTGTGTAGGAAGTGTAAATGTTAAATTAAATCGAATTATTCCCATTTAATAACTTTACAATCTAAAAGTCAGTGGCAGACAGACATTTTGTATGCAGGCTTTTACAACTTCCTGTAGGTGAATCTCAGCATAGACCTTTATGGTTTTGAGAATATCTGGCCACCATCTATAGATATCAATTCTCGTTGTTTGAAACCTAGGTTTTGGATTGTTACTGGCACTGGACAGAGTGACTGCTTGCCTAAGTTACCATGCGATTTAGCTGCCCAGCATGAACTGGCTGTTTTCTGACCCTCCTACTCATAAAGCTGGGTCTGAATAGCAGAACTCCATCATCAAATGGGTATGATTTTTTGTCCCTGAAGTCATCCATTAAATAATGAATATTATATATTGCAATAGAGCATGAACAATGTTAGAGGGTGTCATGTTGAAAGAACGTATAGCCCACATATTACCTACCATTTTTGGACTGGCACTTTTTTTCCATTTTGCAGCCATGGCTTCGGGTGAAATTATTTGGGGCACAGTTACCACAGGAAGGTTATATTCACGATGAGCATTGTTGGAGGCTATCTGGCTCCAACAGCAAGGACTCCACTCTTAAGTCTTAAGCCTTTTGTTACTTCAAGTCAAATCAGGAAGAAACCTACATTGAGAGTGAGTACCTTATAGGGCATAATACCTTAAGAAAATAAGTAATTTACTTCAGTTTCTTTTAACTTCTGTACTGTTGAGGATTTAGTGAATAGCACTGAAAGAATGTGCTACCTCACTCATGGCATTCTAGTAAGTCAATGATCATCATTTAGTTAACTTCATTAATTTATATGGTTACATCCTAACGAGTACAAAAAGTTTTTCATGTCCCAATAAACACCCTGACTTTGACTTTTATCATAGAAAATATATATTTACTTCTCAATCTAGATAGATCTCTTACAAGTATATGTATTCTCATAAAAGTTATTATGGATTAATAAATTACATCATCAGTATTGGGATATGATATAGAGCTAAATAAATTTGTCTAAATAAAACTATTTCTGGAAGTAAGTGATCAAATAATCCTACATCTGGATTTTAAAAGCTTTTTGTGGTTATAATTCACAGCATTTGTTAAATACATAATTATTATTATTTTTAAATTAATTTTATTGGTACAATTTAAATATACATAACAATCACATTTATCAAGGGGAGTTTGTACCTGTTCATGATATGTGTTGAGTCCTCTTTTTCTCTCAATCCACTTCCTTCTCTTTTCCCCTCCCCTCTTATTTACAAAAACTTTGTTTCCATATTTCAAAAGATACTCTCCTCTTGCATTCTATAGTTTCCCAGAAAATACAAGGGCCCTGTCATCTTAAATGACCTCTAAGCATTTCTGAGAAAAAAAGCTAAGATATGATTAACTAAATACATTTGGAACCATGGAAGAGCATAGCTTAGTGTTTGACTACTTTCCTTGCATGTAGGGGGCCCTATGTTTCATTCATGGAACTGCCAAAAAATTTTATTTGGTCTTCACTCATAGCTGTTCCAAATAAATAATTATGCACTATTTTGAAGCAAACATTTCTAGTATTGAACAAAAATCAAGTAAAAGTGGTATATTCCTCATTCATGCATTTGTTTTAAAAAACTGTAAAATAAAGATTTACATGACCTCAATAAGAAGGTCATGAACTTTATTTACACTTTGAGTTTCTCACACCAGAGACACTATTCAGTACTTACACATGTGTGTCTTACTTATTTCACTTGAGTATCACCTCAATGTGCTTCCATTTATCTATAAATGTCTCTAGTTTCTCATTCTTTATAGCCGAGTAGTACTCCATTTTATAAAAAAATAAAATAAAACATCTTTATCCAGTCATTAGTTGATGGGCAACTGGGCTGTTTCCAAGTTTTAGCTATTACAAATTGTGCTCCTATAAACATGGGTGTACATATATCACCATTGTATGATTCTTTTAATTCTTTTGGGAAGATATCCAGTAGGAAAATAGTGGGATCAAATGAGACCTATAATCCTAGTTGTTTGAGGTATCTCCATACTGATTTCCACAGTGGTAACACCACTCTGCACTCCCACTAACAATGGAGAAAGTGATCCTTTCTCCCCACAGCCCTGCCAGCACTTGTTATTGGTTGATTTCATGATAGCATCCATTCTTTCTGGGATGAAGTGAAATCTCAATATTGTTTCCTTTTGCATCTCTCAAATGACCAGTGATGTATAGTTTCAAGTTGGGGATTGTGATGCCCCCAGCCATGTCTCTGTTGCCTAGAATTGCTTTTGCTATTCTAGGTTTCTTTTGGTTCCAAATGAATTTTTGGATTGTTTTCTCTATTCTGTGAAGTATATTGTTGGAATTTCAATTGGCAAACTCTGTGTAGATAGGGAAGGGGGGAGGGGTGAAGGGTGCACAGGTAATGGGAGTAAAAATAAAAACTAAGATGCATCATGTTCTGGTACAACACCCAATGATAAATGTAAATGTATTTTATACCTAAAATGTACCAATAAATATATATATTTTTTAAAAAAGTCAAATGACCAATGATGTTGAACATTTTTTCATATGTTTATTTGCTATTTCTACTTCTTTGTCTGAGAAATGTCTGTTCATTTCAGATGCCCATTTTTGGATTGGATCTTTACATTTGAGAGGTCTGATTTTTTTCAAATTCTTTATTCTGGATAGTAGACCTTTGTCTGAGGAACAGTTGGTAAAATTTTTTTCCAACATTGTGGGTTGTCTCTTCATGCTGTTGGTGGTTTCTCTTCCAGTGCAGAAGCTTTTTAATGAGAAAAGATTGCACTTCTTGATTCTTTGTTCCAGTTCATGGGCAGCTGAAGTTTTGTTCATGAAATCTTTTCCTATGCCAATGTCTTCAAGAGTTCTACCTTAACCCTCTTCCAGCTGGTTTAGTGTTTCTGTTTTAATATTCAGATCTTTAATCCATTTTAATTTTAGTTTAGTGTATGGTGAGAGATATAGGTTTAGTTTTAATCTTTGGCAAGTTGAAATCCAATTTTTTCAACACCATTTATTAAAGAGGCTATCTTTCCTCCAGCCAGAGTGTTTGTCTCCTTTGTCAAAGATGAGGTGGCTGAGTGTGTCTGGAGTTGTTTGCACATCTTCTAATCTGTTCCACTGATCCTCGGATATATTTCTTTGCCAGTACCATGCTGTTTTTACCACAGTAGCTTTGTAGTATAGTTTCAAGTTGGAGGCTGTGATACTCCCTGTCTTGTCTTTGTTGCCTAGAACTGCTTTTGCTATTCTAGGTCTCTTCTTCTTCTTGAATTTTTGGATTGTTTTCCCAAGGTCTGTGAGGTATGCTATTGGAATTTCAATTGGGATTGCATTGAAACTATATAGTATGGCCATTTTCACTGCATTAGTTCTTGCTACCCAGGACGAAGGAATATCTTTCTATTTTTCTGATATCCTATTTCATCTCTGTTTTCAGAGTGGTATAGTTTTCAGAGTAGAGATCTTAAATTTCTTTCATTAGGTTGATTCCTAGGTATTTCAGTTTTTGGAATCCTATTGTGAAGGGAGTTGTTTCTCCAGTTCTTTTTTCAGTGAGTCTGTTCTTTGTATATAGGAAAGCTATTGATATTTGTGTGTTGACCTTGTATTCAGCTACTCGATTGAATTTTTTATTAAGTCTAGAAGACTTTTGGTGAAGTTCTTGGGGGTATTCTAAACAGAGTATTATGCTGTCTGCAAATAATGACAATTTAACGTCTTCAATTCCTATCTTTATTCTTTTTATTTGTACTTCTTGTCTAATTACTGTGGCTAATGTTTCCAAAACTATATTGAACAGGAGTGGCATTAGTGGATATCCTTGTATTGTTCCTGATTTAATGTGAGGGATTTCAGATTTTGACCACGTAGTATGATATTGGCTGTTGGTTTTTAATAGATGGCTTTTATCAGGTTGAGATGGAGGCTATCTATTCCAATTTTCTGTAGTTTTTTTTTTATCATGATCGAGTGTTGGATATTGTCAAAGACTCTTTCAGCATCTATTGAGATGATCATATGGTTTTTGTCCTTGGCTCTATTAATGTAGTGTATTACATTTATTGATTTTTGTATGCTCAACCATCCCTGCATCCCTAAGATGAATGTCACTTGGTCAGGGTGTATGATCTTTTTGATGATCTTCTGCATTCTGTTTTCCAGTATATTATTGAGGATTTTTGCATCTATGTTCATTAATAAGATTGGTCTGTATTTCTCATTTCAGTTGGGTCTTTCTATGCTTTGGGATCAAGGTGATTCTTGATTCCAGGAAAGAATTTGGGAGTATTGCTTCCCTTTCAATTTCACTGAAGAGTTTAAACAGTAGTGGCAATAGTTCTTCTCTAATTGTCTATAGAAATCAGCAGTGAAGCCATTGGGACCTGGGCCTTTCTTAGTTGGTAATTTTTAAATTACATTTTCAATTTCATTGATTGATATTGGGTCGTTTAGAATTTTTAGGTCTTCTTTGTTCAACTTTGCTAATTCATATGTATCTAGGAATTTGTCCATTTCTTCTGTGTTTTCCCTCTTATTGGTATATAGCTTCTCAAGGTCAGTATGGGTGATCATTTAGATTTTGGTGGGGTCCATTGTGATATCACCCTTTTCATTCCTATAGCATGGATTTGGGTCTCTCCTTTTTTTGATAAGGTTGGTTAAAGGTTTGTCAATTTTGTTTATTCTTTCAAAGAACCTACTCTTTGCATCACTGATTTTTGGGTATCATTTTCTTAGTCTCCATTGCATTGATTTCTGCTCTGATCTTTATAATGTCCTCCCTTGTTTGAACTTTGAGTTTGTCCTGATTTTCTTTAGAAGCTTGAGGGTCAGCATCAAGTTGTTTATTTGAGCTCACTCTGTTTTCCTAATATGAATAATCACTGCTATGAATTTTCCTGGTAAGACTCCTTTCATTGTGTCTCATAGATTCCAATATGTTGTATTGGAATTTTCATTTAATTGTAGAAACTGTCTAATTCCTTCTTTAATTTCTTCTGTGACCCTTGATTATTCAGAAGTGTGTTGTTTAATTTCCATGGTTTATGAAATTCTTGGGATTTCTATTGCTATGGTCTGAGAATATACAAGAGATAACTTCTTCTTTTGCACTTACTTAAACATGTTCTATGAGCTACTATGTCATCTACTTTGGACAACAACCTGTGTGCAGCCAAAAAGAATGTGTATTCTGATTTTGTGGGGTGGAGCACTCTGTAAACATCTGTTAAGTCCATTTGTTCAATAGTTTGAATGAGTTCTAATATTTCATTTTTAATTTTCTGTCTAGTTGTTCTATCTATTTTTGACAATGGGGTATTGAGGTACCCCAGTACTATTTTATTAGTGCTTATTTGATTTTTCATGTCCATTAGTATTTGTTCTATGTAGTTGGGTGCACTAGAATTTGGTTATTGGTTGATTTCTTGATAGCAGCCATTTTTTCTGGAGTGAGGTGGAATTTCAGTGTAGTTTTCATCGAGACCTCTCAAATGACCAGTGATGTTGAAAGTGTAAATAAGGATCAAAATGTATAGTAGACAGTGTGAAACAGGAAAAAAACATCTAAAGGGGAAGGGGAAATAGGAGGGGTAGGGGAAATAGAAGGGAAAAGAAAAAATATAAGAAAAGGAAAAATTGGAAACAATGTCTTTGTAAGTAGAGAGAGATGGAGGGATTGAAGGGATCACAGGCGAATGGGGAAAAAATGAGAATCAAGATCTATCATGTAAATGTACAAATTCCCAATGATGAATGTCATCATATTGTATACCAAAAATGTATCAATAAACTTAATGAATAAAAACACAGAACGTCATGAAAATCCCCCTGGCTGATGATTTAAAACTTCACCAGAATTCTATGTTGCCTCTTCCTAAATGAATGTCACCCACTCAATCACTGTAGATGTGAAAAAAATATACAATATAGCTCACTATTTAGATGCACTATTATTGATGCAGAGAATTCCTGCTCCTCACAAAGAAATACCTAAAGTTAAATTGTGTTGTTTACTCCATACCATTGCCATTCTGCTGGTGATTCATCTTCATTATTTTAGCTGAAATGTTATAGATGTTTGAATTTTTCATGTTCCTAAAACTAGTCAAGAATTCTTTTCCTTTAGATATTTTGACGCACTTAAGAATTGGTAGACAGTGTTTGGATGTATTGTGGGTTTGAAGGGTGAAATATACATAGGTCTCTATCTCAAAAAGTTTACAGTGTCCTAATTCTCAGTTGATAGAATTAATTTTTATTGAAGGAATGTCAGCAAGAGGCTTTTTACTGACTTCATGAAAAAAGTAAAAATGAGACCTCACTTTGGTCTAGATTTGAGTTGCAGAATATAAATTTAAGAATTAATTGAGAAGTTATCAACCATTTTTGAATTGTGAACACAAGTTAAACTCACCCAAAAGTGATTCCTAAACACTCAACACATGTGAACAGGAGAGCATGTAAAGTACTATTTGTGTAAGTTAATCCAGAGTATGTATATTTTTAATAACTTGATTATTTTTCTCTACTAATGTTTAAGTTCCTTTGTTGGAGTCATTTGGGAAATTAAGACTTGGCTATCATATATGTTTAAAAATAGGATTAAAGATACTCTTAGGGGCCAGGGATTTAGCTAAAGTGGTTCCACCACCTGCCTCGCAAGCTCAAGGACCAGAGTTCGAGCCCTGGTACCAAAAAAAAAAAAAAAAAGAAGAAGATACTCTATGTACTTTTGAGATTTTTTTTTATGTTGGAAATTCATGTTTGCACATTGAACATTCATTGTTGTTATTTTTTAAACATATTCCCCTTGAGATGAACATAATTAAATGATTCAATGGATTTAATTCCTAGAGGCTCTTACAAAAATACAAATACTATATATTCTGTCATTGTGTTATACTTTGGAAATATAGCAAAACTAGAAGCCCAAAAAGAAAAAAGAAGTTTATCTTGTGGTTCTAGGTATGTCCTTATAGTCAAAATTTCATGCAAAATTGCATAAATATTGTGTAAAAGAGATTCTGTTGCTTTAATTTTCTAGATCATAGCTGCCTAATCATTGATTTATTTGGTTCAAATGGAAATGAATAAAAGTATACACACACACACACACACACACACACATATATATATATATATATATGTATAGAAAAGTAACTGGAAATAAACTCCCTATCAGGCTCTTTAATGTAGAAAGAGGATTGTAGAATTCAGATTAGAGTATAATACTTCCCTATTTTGCTCTCTACATTTATGTTTTATGTCACTCCTTCACATTGTAATGACTTCATATGCTAAGGACACAATAGCTTATAATAGTTTATAATTAAAATATAAATAAGAGGATTTTTTGTTAATAAAGACATAATAGATAAATCTGGTTGTCTAGGTATCATCTCAGAGCAGTGATTCTAGGAGAGCTCTTTTACTTAAGTTTGATAGAGAGCTGTGTTAGATGATTGGATTTCTAGGTACTGTGTACTGTATCTTATGTTATCTTCACAGATGTCTGATTTCTGAGTCCATGATGAGTGGAAACCAGTCTCTTTGCACAAAATTCACATTTGTGGCTTTTTCTTCTCTAGCAGAATTACAAATTGTTCTCTTCATTGTGTTCTTAATCATGTACTTATTTACGGTGGGAGGAAACCTCATCATCATTTGTCTGATCTGGGTCACCCCTTCCCTGCACACTCCCATGTATTTCTTTCTGGTGAACCTCTCCTTTTTGGAGATGTGCTACATCACCAGTGTGATGCCTCAGACACTGGTGCACCTGCTGGTGGGGACCAAGACCATAAGTGTGGGGGCCTGTGCAGCCCAGATGTATGTATTTGCCATCTTGGGACTGACAGAATGCTGCCTGCTAGCAGCCATGGCTTATGACCGCTTCATAGCTATTTGTTACCCACTGCACTACACTCTCAGGATAAGCCCTTCTGTCTGTTCAAAATTGGCTGCAGCATCTTGGATCATCGGTATGGTGGTGGAGTCAGCCCAGACCACCTGGATCTTCAGTCTGCCCTTCCGTGGAACAGGGAAGATTGACCATTTCTTTTGTGACATCATGCCTGTAGTGAAACTGTCTTGTGTGGATACTTCCCACCTTGAGATTGTGTTTTTTTTCTTTTCTGTGGTCTTTCTTATAATTCCTTGTATTTTTATTCTGTGCTCCTATGTGCTCATCCTTGTGACCATCTTCAGGATCCCTTCAGCAGCTGGGAGACATAAAGCTTTCTCCACATGTTCCTCTCATATCCTGGTTGTTTCTCTGTTCTATGGCACAGCCTTGTTCACCTATATCCAACCCAAGAATTCACACACTCCAGACACAGACAAGGCCACTGCACTCATGTACACGGTGATCACACCTGCTCTGAATCCTGTCATCTATACTTCAAGGAACAAGGAAGTGAAGGAAGCCTTTCACTGGGTAACTCACAGAAGCTCTCATAGACAGATGGCCTAGTTCAGCCCAAGTAGGCAAAACATTTACTGTTTTGCAGAGGCCTTACCCAAGACTTTATGACCTTTCTATCAGTGTATGTTGTCACCAATGCTTTCATGGCCTAGCAACCTAAAGACACTTGGATTTTTTTTATGATTTTCAATGCAAATAAGCAAAAGAAAATGTGCAGTCAGATCATTTGATTGCTTTATCATTATTCTATCCAACTGTATTTAATGATCATCTCCTGTGTCATAGTCACTCTTTTTAAGAATCTTTGGAAAAAAATAAAATTTAATTTTATGGGGGAAGCAGTATAAAACACACAATCCTGGACCTTATTGACCTCTACATTTATATAGCCAAGGCATTGCTTAAAAGTTGACATAGGGAGTGTTAATACTTCTGAAAATGGTGTCAGGTAGAATGAATCAGAATTTTGGCAAAAGAACATTTGGTTTTGAACCTCAAATTAGCAAATAAGATGGGAGGGATATTAGAGATCACATGTTCAGTAAAACCTAGAATTTTACGATACAGAAGAATTTGTTGTGATTGTGTTTGTGATGGTTAAGAAGGTGAAACACATGTATACAAGACTTGATTTGAATATAGAGTAAGGGTCTTATCTCCATAATTATTTTTCTCTCATTTATTTTCAAACTCTGTGCAGTAGGAAAATCTTTACAGTTCTAAGCTAGAACTGTGTGTCTGTCAGACACTGGAGAAAAATGTAAATCATATCATAACACTTCCTCCTCGGAGCTCAACTTTCCTTTAAATCACTGACTTATTTTTTACACATTTAAACTATTATCTTTCTTAGAGTACCATTCACAAGTATAAATATATCTTTTAAATATTAATCAGTGATCAAAGACATAATTAATCAGGGCATAGAAGTGACTATCCTGAGTCATTGACTTGGGAGACTGTCCCAAGAACAGTCAGTGACTGTCAGCGACTGTCCGTGACTGTCCAAAGAATATATTTGTAAAAGAGTGTGCTTAAATGTGATTTTTAAAGAAATTATGCGTAAAATAATTTTTTGTGACCCATTATTTTAACTGAATAAAGTAAGTCAATTTCACCATTTATTTCTCTATTTGTATCCATTTAGTTTTATGACTGAAAAATGAGTATACAATCTGCTTTTTAAGTATTTGTTCCCCAAAGAATCTACTACTATAAACACACATGTTTTATATGGGTAATATGAAGCTCCTTTATTTGCTCTTAGGATTAAGTAGCCCAAATTTCTGAAGAAAAAAATCAAGAAATACACACATATAAATATTGTACTCTGAGCAATTTTTAATCTTTTTGATTTTTTTCTTTTTTGTTTCTGCAACTGTTTTTGTTGTGCAGTTTCACTGGCTAGAAGGATGTCAATTTTTTATGTGGTTTCCAATGCAAAACACTCCTTTTATAATAGCCATAAAAGATACCAATGATTCTTTTATGGACTTTTGTTGCAAACACCATTTCCTTTTAGTATTTTATAACATGATCCAATGACAGATTAATTATTTTGTTTTTGCAAATGTTTATTGGTCATGAAGATTCAATGTTTTAAGTGTTACTGATGATCACCTGGTGCATATCCAGACACTGGTTAGTCATACAGTAACAGTTATTTGTTAGTTATTTTGTTAATATCGATGAACTTTGATAAAATAAGCATATGTTAAATTATTTTGAGACATTCATACTATTCCAAAGTTGATTTTTCTTGGTGTGGATTTATTGCATTTTTAGCAATTATGACTGTACTATCAGACATTTGGTAGTGTTCTGGATTCCATGGATCCTTGTCCTCAAGTAAAATCAATTAATTAAAATATTAATGAGAAGTAAGTTAAGTCCTGTCAAGAGAAATACAATGTGTAGTTTGGACTCAGAGGTCCTGAGAAGTATTTTTGATCATTTAATATATTGTTCTCTAGTAAGAAATCTCTGATATTTTTATCATCAATGTCTAAGAAAGGCTAAGAGTAAAATACTTGAAGTGGAAAGATAGTGTAGCAACTAAATTTGACAACTGTGAATTGACTCCCCCTCCTAGTACATAATCAAATTGACACATTACTCATTAGTCCTCAGTAAATAATTACATAATTGTGTGTGAGAAAGTATACAGACACATTTGGTAGTCTATGATAAAAAATGATTGTAATACAAATTGTTTTCCTATTTAACTAAATTATGGTAGTTTCCCCCAATATTTTTGTTTTCTCTTTATTGAATGCCAGTTGTATTGCTTTATTAAAATGATCATTCCAATCAAGTTATCCCTAAAGTCCTAAGCTTTATGATAGAGAGAATCCAAAACCTAGAATAGAATTACAACTGGAAAGGATATACCCAGTGATTTTAAATTCAGAGACTAAACATCACTGAAATTGGAAGCTGAACAAATATATCCACTTCCACTCCCCTGTTGAAAATAAATGTATTCTCTCCTCTATTGGAAAGAAGTGAATATTTGCCATTGCATTTGGGATGGTCCTATAGCTTGGGTGAGGGAAAGTTTAGAATAGTGGGATGTTTTGCTGCTTCATAGGCATTTTCTGTACATAACTGAACCTCTTCTCCCCCAAAGCTCTCTGTCTCCTTGATATCTCTAAGACACATAAATAATAATTCACATGTATACACACACACACACACACCACATATACACATCATATTACATGCATACCCCTATCATTCATTACAGGTGTCTGATATCTTATACTATGTGCTCATATTTAAACACTTACTGCTCTGCAAATCTAGTTAGAGCAACTTTGTTGTTCACTTACTAAATTATGAAGGAATCTATTGGTGGGTGACAAATAATATTTCTGGATAGTCTCAATTTCACTCATTTGGGTTTGAGAATGGTGCTAATTTCTGAAGAAAAGAAAGTAAATAAATCTCTTTACCAATTTTGTTTCACATTTGATTGTTTTGACTTCAAAAAAATTCTTTCCCATGTTAGAAGTTTAGAGAGTAATTTCCACACATATAAGAGGGAAATTCATACTGTGTATACTGGTTTAGATTTTAGAAGATTATGAAGAGGTGGCAAAATGTAAGCTCAAACTAAACTCCACTGTGAAAGGTATGGAAGGAAATGCTGTTGAGTCTTTAGAGGAGTTTGAAGTTGGTGAGCCGATTTCCAGAAAATGGGCAGGTACTGATCTCGTTTGACTCTGTGTGGATATGATGATAATGCTAGTGGACTGTGTAACATTCTTAGTAACAAAGACACAGGCGAACCTTGAAATATTAATTTGTGTTGATCAATTTCTGATTAAAAAGGTAAAAAATGTTTTCTATAGAAATCCTAGGAACAAAAAGCACCCTAAAATAATTTAAACACCCGAAGCCTTTAAATCCTTAAATAACCATTCATACATGATGGGCTTTCATTCTGGTTATATTTGTTTAGATATAGTTGATTAATAGTTACTGCTCTATTTATCTGATTTTGTTCCTTACAAAACCACGTTGTTTTTACCATGCAATTAATTTATTTTTGTCTTTTAAAAAGTCTTAATGCTTTATTGTTACTAATATGTATTAATTATATTTATTAATAAGGTATAATATTTCTGTTCAGTACATCCAGGTTCCCTTTATCAATGTTCTTCTTACCCTCCCAAACTTCTAGTGATTATGATTCCGCCTTCATGTCAATTTTAGCTTCCACAAATAAAAGTTGTACCATAGTACTTGCCTTTCTGTGTCTGACTTATTTCACTTAACATAATATCCTCTGGTTTTATCCATTTTTCTGTAAATGCCAAGATTTCATTTGTCTTTATGCCTGGGTGATACCCAGTTTGTGTGCATACATACCACAGTTATTTTTCCATTCATCAATCTTGAGCACTTAAGGTGATTCTATACCTTACATATTTTGCATAGTGGTACAATAAATATGACACGGCTGGTATAGCTTTGTGTTGTGGCTTGTGTTTAGATGTTCCCCCAAAACCTCATGCAGTCTTTTTGGAAGGTGGCTAAATATGGAATTTATGATGCTAGGATTAAGGGTGTGTCATTACTAAACCACTACAGTGAGTGATTGGTTTGACACCACCCTAATCGTGGTAATCTGAATAAAATAAAAGGAGCAGAAAGATGCTGTTAAGGCCTCTTGTTGCTTTTGCTGGTTCTACTGCCATGAACTGTTGCTCCTCTGTCACCCTGCCTTGGAGCCAGCTGATTATAGACTGAAACCTCTCTGAACTGTAAGCCAAATAAACCTTTTCCCCTTTAAATTTCGGTGTTGCATATTTTATCTCAGCAACAAGAGAAAAGTAACTAACACACTTTGATATTCTGATTTCATTTCCTAGCATATATATCCAGAAGTAGATATATATGGATCATATGATAAATCAATTTTTAATTTTTTGAAGAACCTCCATAGTGTTCTGCATGACATCTGTAATAATTTACATTCCCACCAACAGTGTATAAGAAGAGTTCCTTTTTCTCCCCATATTTTCCAGCAGATTTTTTTCATAATAGCCATTCTTAACTGGAGTGAGACCATACCCCATTGTAGTTTTGATTTGCATTTCCTCGATACTAATGCTATCAAACATTTTTCATATGTTTGTTGGTCATTTGTATGTCTTCTTTTGAAAAATATCTATTCAGATCATTTGCCACTCTCTAATTGAATCATTTTTTTGTACCAGGGATGGAACTCAGATCCTTGCACTTGTGGGGCAGGCGGCGGAGCCACTGAGCTAAATCCCCAGACATTTGTTTTTATTGTTGTTGAGTTTGAGTTTCTTAAATATTCCGAATATTATTCCCCTTGCTATGCAGAATTATTTTAGTTTTATGTAATCCCATTTGTCTATTTTTGCTTCCTTCCTGTGCTTTTGCAGTCACATTAAAAAATCTTTGCATATACTCATATTTTAAAATGTTTCCCTATGCTTTTGTCTACTTGTTTCATTCTTTCAGGTCTTAAATATCTTTAGGCTGTGGAATATCCCACTATTTAGTTATACAATAATTTATTTATCCATTTTCTTTCCTGTGAAATAGATGCTTTCCAATGATTTATTAGTGTAAATAATAAATATATAAATAATTTTCCACATTTCTGATCAATTCTTGTAAATTGCTCAGAAGTGAATAGCGGTGTCAGTTGACATGAATATTTTGGCACTCAAATGAAATTGCATATACTGTATGTTAGTATTATGATTTTTAATATATTATCATCAATATAATAAATGAAAAGTAGTATTTTTATTTTTGCATTTCAGGAATGTATTAGTTTTTTATAAGCAACACTTACTCTATTACTATCATGCTTTTATCAATTTCCTTATTACTATTATGAGAACTCTATTCCTGTACACCAGTATTTTTTCCTATTTATCTCAAAGATTGTCTTAATTTTTAAATACTCATGTGTTTATTTTAACAGACAAGTAACTGTTGTCTATTATTCTCAATACTTTTGAGGTATAATCTGATTTTTCATATATGTATAAATTATGGAAAGATTCAATCAAGGTAAAATGTCCATCCATCTCACCAACTTATCCTTTATGTTTAGTGAGAGCATTACAATCTATTATTTTAAAAGTTTTGAAGTATACAATAAACTATTATTAACTGTGATTAACGTGCAGTGAAATTGATCACTAATATTTTCTTCTCCAGTCCAGCTGAAACATTGAACAATTTGCTTAACATCTTCCCTTTCTACCATGCCTCCTCATTACCACCATCTTCTGGTAATAACCTTTGTATGCCCTATTTCTATGAAATTGACATTTTAAAATTTCACATATATGTGAGATGGTACATTTTTGTTTGTCTGTGTCCAGTTTATTTTACTTGGCATAACATTCTGTATTTGAATCTATGTTGTCACACAAATGGCAAAATTATTTTCTTTTTAAAGGTTGTATGATATTCCATTGTATATCTACTACATTTTCTTAATATATACATCCTTATACAATAATACTATTTTTAGTTTTAAGAGGAACTTCTATACTATTTTATCAAAATGACTTCATCACTTTATATTCACACCAACCATGTAGAAGTACAAGTGTTCACTTTTCTCTACATGCTTTCAAACATTTATTATAAATCATCTTTTTTAATGAAAGGCATTTTAACAGGTATGAGGTAATATGTCACTGTGGTTTTAATTTGCCTTTCCTTGATGTTGGACATTTTTTCATGAAATATTGGCTATTTGCACATGTAATTTTTTTTTTTTTTTGGTACTGGGGAATGAACTTGGGTCCTTGCGTCTGCGAGGCAGGCGGCGAAACCACGGAGCTATGCACATGTAATTTTTTGAGAAATGCCTTTTCAAGTTCTTTGCCAAATTTCAATTTGGTTATTTCTTTTCTTGCCTTTGAGTTGTTTCAGTTCTTGATATGTTTTGTATGTTAAGCACTTATCAATATATAATGTGCAAATATTTTCTCCTGATCATGTGTTATCTATTCACCATATTATTTGCTCTATTGCTTACTCAAACTTTTTAGTGTTATAAAATCCCATGTGCCTACTTTTGGTATTGTTCCCTATATTTTGAGATTTCTTTCTAAGAAACCACTGCCCAAATCAATATCATTAACTTTATTACCTATGTGTTCTTTTAGGGGTGTTACAGTTTTAATTCTAGACTTATATTTCAATTATTAACTCATTTTGATGTGATTTTTTTCAGTCTAACTTCATTGGTATGAGTTCTGTATCATTCTTTTGCATGTGGATATTCATTTTCTCCAACATGAATTATTGAAGATACTGTCATTTTCCCAAAATGTGTTCTTGGCAACTTTGTCAAAAAATCAAGTAACCCTAAATAGTCAGGTTTCTTTTTGAGCTTTCTATACTATTCTGTTGGTTGATATGTTTAATTTTATGCTAATACCATGCTATTCTAATTATAATAGCTTTAGAACATATTTAATATCAGGGAATTTGATGCCTCTTGCTTTGCTCTATTTGCTCAAGATTGTTTTGGCTAGTCAGAATCTTTTGTGGCTCCATATGAATTTAAAGATAATTTTTCTATTTCTGTGAAAAATGACACTGGAATTTTGAGACCTCATGCATTGAATCTGAAGGAGAGGCCTGTACTCTTGATTGGACTGTTCACTTTAGGCCAAGGAGATATTTTATGCACTCCAAAGTCAAGACTCAGTTCTCTGTGGTTTAGAAGACTCAGAATGCTAACTTCTGTAAATGTCCAGAACCAGGTGATTTAGGGCTCAATCCTGTGCATGAACACTACAAAATTTGGGACCCACTTATCTTGTAGAAACTACATTTAGGGAGAATTTGCATGCCTGGATTTAATACTACTGTTCAAAGCAGAGAAGAAGGTGTGGAGAATGCCCACACTTATATTCAAACAAAACAAAGTCTCACGGCTAGAAGGAAGAGTCTTCTAGTCTGAAAATATTGCTGAACAAACCAGGGAGGAAGGTACATGGAGTACTCACTTTCCCTTTTAGGTATCAATGGCTTCCTGCCTTCTTTCAGTTAAAGATGACAGGATTTACATTCCAGAGCCAGAAGAGGGGAGTGACTGAGGGGGGGGAAGGGGTTGTGATAGTGTCTACCCTCTTTTCTTTCTGGCAGAAAATTTCAGCATATTCCCATTGAAAGACTTTCACACAGAAATTATCCCTGGAGCAAGCAGGGGGAAAGGTGAAGGAAGTGCCTACTACTCTCCTCAAGAAGCAGGCAGAAGTTACAGACTCTCCTAGCAGGGAAGGAATTCTGGTGGAGTTATTACTGAAGAAAGCCAGACTAAAGAATAGGAGTGTCTCTTTTCTCTTTCAGCTATGAATAGGTTGCCTAGCTTTCTGATAGTGAGAGATTGTAGACTACCTCAGGAACAAGCCAGAGAAGACACCATGGAACAGCCCATTCCTCCTGTTCTGGCTGGCAAAAGCCTCCAGTATCTCTCTGTTGAGAGATTACAGGGCTAGATTATCTCTGAAACAAGGGAAGAAGGGGTGGAGAGTGTCATACTTCCCCTTAAGGATTGAAGAAATTTATTCTTTATTCACTATAAAGACTCCCAGATTCTGCCTGCAATAGCCCATGGCCACAGGGAGCTATTGGTAAAGCATGCAGCCAGTTTCTTTCCAGGGAAAGTTCAAAATTGGACTGGCCCTGGGCACTATGGCTTTTAGGAGTGCTTGCATTGTTCTAAATCTCCTTTGTTCTTTGTATTTGAGGGAAATTCCCTAATGTTTTTTTGCTGCCATTCCTAAAGCACTGTGATTTAAAAACCAAGCCCTCTGGGAGGGTGGTGTTGGTTTGAGAGTTTTCTCTAATTTGCCTACACATTTTGATGTGGCTCTTGCTTAATGAAGTATGGAAAGCAGATATTTTAAAAGATCTTCCTGGAATAAACAAGTATATATAAAAGTCTTGAAATAGAGTCTGATGAGAAAAATGGCTAAACTGAAGGGAAAACAAGATAAATTTCTAATATTCAGAAAGAGTGAATGTGATTGTTAGGGTGCAGTGCTGACTGACTTTGTATCCACCCATAAAATTGGTTGCATATGCTTCTGGATGTTTCTGAGGAGGCCTAACTTTGAGTACTGTATATATAGTTTCTGGCCTTTGTGCTGACTGGCACCATTTCACTGATCTGGTTCCCAGCCTCTATGAACTAAGTGTTTTTGCTTTGCTGACCATCTGCCTTGATGTTTCTGCCTTAGAGCCAAATGACCATGGACTGAATTCTCTGGGAGCATTTTTCAAATAAAACCTATTCTTGTTTAAGTTATTGGTGTCAGTTATATTCTGTGCTAGGACAGGAAAACTGACTAAGTGAATAATTGCTGAAATAGGTCATCACATGTAAGGAACATGCAACATATGCTGTCTCAATTCTTGAACTTTATTGGGCTTCATATAATGGGAAAACAAAGCAACATTTGAGCCCACATAATGTGGTAGTTGAGTTGCATGGAGATATAGTAAGCTGGAATCAGAAAAAGCTGTCTACTTCCAAAGCTGGAAAAAAAATTTATATATACACACACACACACACATGTCATCAAAATGGCAGAATAGGAAGAATACCTGTGCATATGGGCCTGTAACAACAAAAATTCAACAACTATCCACTCACAAAAGTTTCCATGTCAGAGTTTTTGGAGCCAGGTAGTAGCTTACAACTCTCTCTTGGAACTCAAGACTGGGGAGGGCCATTTTAAGAAGGCAAATCTGCACCCAAGTTGGAGGCTGTCAGAGCATGGCTCTGAGTACATGTGAACCAGCCTCATTCCCTGTGGAGTTGGCTAAAGTGCCAACTATTGGGCCTGAAGCACATGTTTTTGCCAGGTACCAGTCTTATTGGCAAGGTCTTAGAGACAGATACATCCCCACAGGGCCCAACACAATCAACACCTATCCAAATTCTTGGTAATAGGCCTACCATCTTGAAACCCCCACCCAGGAGAATACAGTTGAAAAGACTCCAACCCTACTTGACTGAAATCCTAAGAGGTATCTTCTCAGATGCAACAGAAGAAATCTTTTACATGTCATTCTCAATTTATAAATACTATGAGTTTTCTTTGAAGAGCAGATGTTAATTTGAGGGCACATGGATTGTGGAGAATCTAGCAAATATAACACCATCAAAGAAAGGATACTAATAAATCTGCAATTACCAACACAAAAAATGAAAATCTATTAATTGTGTGACAGATAATTCAAAATAATCCTCTTAAGGATCCTCGATGAGGTTCATGAGAACACAGAACAACTGAGCAAAATCAGGACAAAAATGTGAACAAGGTGAGAAATTTAATAAAAGCACAGAAATAAGTACAAAGCCAACAGAAGTCTTGGAAGAGAAGAATTTAATGATGAGATAAAAATGCAATAGAAATCTTCAACAGAAGATTTAATCATGTAGAAGAAGAATCACAGAAAACAGAGATCATTTGAAATTGCCAAGTTACATGTACAAAAAGGATAATAAAATTAGGATTAAAAGACTCCAGAATATGCAGGGCACCATCAAGAAGAGAAAATATATGCATTATGGTAGTCCAAAAAGGAGAGGAGAGACAGAAAGAATATGCCACTCATTTAAAGAAAAAATTATTGAAAACCTGTCAAATATTATGAAAGATATGGTCATCCAGAGTCGTGAGAAGCAAAGAACCCAAAGAAGATTAAAATTACAAAACATTTCTCTGAGACACATTTTATAAAATTATCAAGATTTTCAGAGAAAGAATTTTGAAAGTAGCAAGAGGAAAGCAATATTTTACTTAAACAAAAACCCAAGTAATAGTTAATCACTGTATTTCTTAGGTTACAATAGAGTGTAATGTTATATTCAAAGTCCTGAAAAAAAAATAAATTTTCTAGTCAAAAGAGTATATACATAATGTAAAACCACAAGAACAGATATACAACCTACATACAATTGACTACATTTCTCAGAGAAATCACTTAGATGAGTTTCACCTAATTTATTAGGAAAATGTGATTAACACCACTATTTCAAAAATACTCTGAGAGAACTATGAAATATCTATAACCATGCATTCAAAGCAATTAGAACAGTTGAGAAATATAAAGAATTGTCAGGCCAGTATACAGAGAATAGAGATCCAGGAAAATAAGACTGGAATTTGGGTTCCTTTTCCATGAAGAAATTGCTAATTCAGAAGTTATGATGAGGTTAATGAGGAAATTAGTGCTTATGATTATTTCTTGCAGAAAGAGCAAGCAAGGGAGGGAGGGAGGGAGAGAACATAGAGAGAGGAAGCATGGTGAGAATGTTCAGTTTTGAAGAAATGGGACTATAAAAGTTAGGCAGAATCAGAATCTAGACCTAAGTTTATTGACTAAAGGTTCATAAACATTTCCTTACTGCAACAATTGAGCATTAAAATAAATTAACAGAGTCTCGCTGAAAACAAGGAATCGGACTGCAGCAGACAGGCAGGTCTGTGGACGTGTTGCCGAGGTTGCCAGTCACACTGAAAACACTGAATCAGCCCACTGCAGACAGGCAGGCCTGCAGACACGGTCCTGAGGTCCCCAGTCGTGCTGAAAACACTGAATCAGCCCGCTCCCAGGCAGCAATCCACTGAACCCCCACCCTCGCTCCTTTGGCCTCTTCTCTGTACAGCCACCTAGTTCCACACTACAAAGACGCAGGGGACACCAGACTACCAGACCACTGTACTGGAGCTAATCAAGTTCTCAGCATTTAAAGAATTCCTGCCGAGAGGTAGGGGCTTCTGAGCCGCTGTCCCACTGCTTCTGGTCCAGAGGAAGGGGCTTCCGGGCCACTATCCCTGCAGCCACTCCCGGCCCTTGGCCCACCACTCCCAGCTCAGAAGAGGTGACCCGCATGGGCGCCAACAGCAGCCCCCACTCCCCCAGTCGAAATGAGAAAACACGTAAATAAGTCTCAAAACCAGACTTCCAGATCACCTAAGCAACTCCAAAGGGAAATGAGATGGAACACTGTTACTCAACCACCTGAACTCACTGAACTGGCAACAAAAGGGGATCTGGAAAAAAGGAAATCAGAAATAATTTCTCAGATAAATGGAGAAATTGTGCTCCTAGTACAAGATATGATTAATAAATCTAGAGCGGAGCTCAGGAACATGATGGAATCCCAACATAGGAGACAAATGGAATCCATAAAACAGAAGCGAATAGATTTCCGGGAGATGAAAAACTCCATTGAAAGTCTACACAGCAGAATGAGCCAATGTGAGGACAGAATTTCAGACATAGAAGATAAGATTGAAATTAATGACCAGGAAAAGAAAAATGGCTTCAAAATTATAAGGGAACATGAGAAATCACTCCATCAGCTTCAAGACGATGCAAAGAAGAATAACATAAGACTGTTCAGAGTCAATGAAGAAACAGGAGAGAGTGCAGATGACATAAAAAAACTTCACAGAAGTAATGGCAGAAAACTTCCCAAGCAAGGGGAAAGAACTTGACATACAGATAAGTGAGGCATATAGGACTCCAAATAGCCTTGATCAAAAAAAATCTACA